>JAOBAY020023642.1:0-24650 GCA_025331085.2 Zoanthus sociatus | reverse complement strand
ACCAAATCGCCAATTTTGACCCCTAAAAAATACTATGATCATCACTATCATACCAATATAAGGAGTAACCCCCCCCCCCCGGGGGTTGTTAACAAAAAGAAGTCAAACTAAACAAATTTTTCAAAAAATGTTGTTAAAAAAATTACGAGATCAGTTTGATTTGTGGTTTGGGACTTACTCAACTATTCATAACTTAATATCTAAATAGAAAATGATTTTTGTTAAGAAATAATTTAGAAGAATTTATTAAGTTAGATATCATTCATAACATGACCAAATAAAATAAACTTGCAAATGGACTGGCCATTTTAGACAAATGTTTTCATTAAGCTGAAACCATTTTACCCCAACTCATAGAATAACAACTCATTCCGATATACTCTGCAACAGGAGGTTTAATACGTACAGTGTTTTGAACTTTTAACTAATATTTTTACTTGTTAAAATGGGGAATGTGTCCATAAATGAAATAACCATATATTTGGCCATACAAACTTACTCTGCCATCACTGCAAGATATATGATTTCTCAACATCTACGTATGCCTATGAACATGCAATTTTTACAGAAAATTTAACTTTGTACTACATACCACTTCTTGTGTTAAAATTACATTAAATGTTTTTAAGTCACTGAACAAGATTTGTAAAGTAATTGGCAGTGTTACTGAAAAAACCGTTGTACTGGTAAATAATGATGAAATCTAACCAGATTCCAAAGCAGTAAGTAAAAAAATATTATAGGGATAACATATTCATAGGCTTCATGCAAAGCTAGCATTAACATACAGCATGTATCATGTAACTACTGCAAACAAAAACAATATTTAGCTATTAAATAAAGTAAATTAATAGAACAAGTCCATAACACTAAAATTCTGACAATGTCCAGTGTCCACGGCAATTAACAAAATTCACAGGTAAAAAGGTAAAAATACAAGCCCTTGTAAACTTGATTGAAATTTTCTTCCACTGCCTACTTGGAAACACAAGACAAAAACAGCTGCTGTAACAACCAGCTGCCACACATGATTTGCAATGTAAATTTCTTCAAGTAAAAGATCAAGCTTTAGACTGCAAATGGAAATGCACCATGAAGATTTCAAAGCCCATGTGGTTCCACTTTCAAACAACCAACACATTGAAGAAAAACTCCAAAATGGAAGAAAACTGCAAAACTGATACAAGGACTCCCATCTCAGATCGAAATTTAATTTTCCACAAAACTGCTTCAAATTTAACAGGTAACATTAAAATAATTGACGTTGGATCCTGTGATGACTGTGATAAACAGATTTCAAGCTTTATTGGCAAAGCACATTCCTCTAAATAAGAATTGGTAAAATATGTGCACAAATACAAATTAGCACTACTTTTCCAGTCAACATTTCCTCAGATATTGTTCATATTTGCTTTACAGTGAAACTAATCCTAGTATGGCCAAATTGGTAGCTATCCTGATCCTCGCACAACAATGATCACAAGGTGATCCTCTTTTGATGGTTCTGATGATAAATGGGGTGCAATCCGCATCAAATGCTCATGTGAAAATTGGCATGGAGGAAAAGCATGTAGAACTCCAATGTCGTCCTTTGCAACAGCTGGATTTGTAGGAATTGCAGGTAAATTAACAACACCTGCAGCTTGCTTCTGCTTAAGATAATGCATGAGATTTCGCAATGGGCGTTGTTGTAATGGTTCTTCTCCATCCATATCCTCAGCTAACTGTGACTGACCACCAGGCATGGCCAATAACAAACAGTGGCCACTAGCACCTGCCGTACTCATACGACGAGATACTTCCTCCAATTTTGGCTGGTCCAGACGTAAGCGTTGAGTAATGCGTAGAAGAGAATTGGGAGAAGCAGGTCCAGTAGAATCATTGCGAAGCAGAGAATCAGCAACTTCTGGATTTCCACCAACTAAATGCATGCGAACAGGGAATGCACTATTCTTGAGAACAAAAGCACCTTTCCATGCAATTGCAAATCTTTTAGCAAGGTCTTGAAGGGTATCACTAACTGAAGAGGTTGCTGGAGAGATTGCAATAACTGCTTTTTTTGCAGGTGTATCTGTGACAATATTTCTTTCAGATGGGTAACTTTTCTCTTTAAACTGCATGTCTCCTGTCCTTGGTTCTTTGTCATAACCGTCAACAACAGAGTGAACCTGGCCATCACTAGATGAACCTGACTGACGTCTAAATGTTGGAGATGATTGGCGAGAACGATTTGAAGAACGAACTGCATGGTCAACATGATTGGGACGATCTGGTGATAAAGATCTAGTTCTTGGGCTTCTGTGACGCTTGATAGGACTCTGCTCATTACGGTAGTCAATGTAAGGTGATCGAGCTTTTCGTTTTCTAGTTCTGTCGGTAAAGTCGTTTTCTGGAGATGGTTCAAACGATCTGTATTCATCCACTGGTGGAGTTTGTGGCCCACGGATCCTGTACTTTCTTTCTCGAGTAGTTCTGGTTTCTCTACGATCCCAATCTTCAGATTCCTGATCTGGTGGGCCAGAAAGGTCCCCCCTGTGTTGCCAATTTTCTTCAAGATATTGCCTCGGTCCAGTACGGATGTCTTCAACAGGACGATCAAATTCAGGACGACGATACATATTATCCCCACCTCTCCACTCCTGAAAATTATTATCTTCCCGTGCATTACGTCTGAACGGTGACGGTTCTCGTTTTCGTTCAGGAAACACGCGGTCATCATTATAGTCATGGTTATTTTGCCTTGGTTGGAAACGGTCTTCAAATCTGTTGAAATTATTCACTCGGTTTCGTGGAGGGCTCAAAGCCCTAGGAAGTTGCTCCTGATATTCTCTCAAGCCTTGTTCTTTGTCAGCAAAATCGATTTTCAACCGTCGATCATTCAAACAAAAGCCACGCATTTCTCTAGCAGCAACAGACGCAGCATCCAAACTATCATACAAAATATAAGCATGATCGTCGCCTTTTTTGTAATCAATACGTCGAATTGCTCCGAAACGATCAAACTCTCTTTCTAAATCACTGACAGAAGTCCAGGGGCCCAAACCTCCCACCCACAAACGTGTTGTTTGTTGACTTTTGCCATATCCAATTTTTACGCGGTTGCGTCCAATGATTTCTCCTTGCATTTCCACTTTTGCTTTAGCGGCAACATCAAGATCAGAGAACTTAACAAAAGCGTAAGTATTACCTTGACCACGAGCCGGTCTTTTGATATCCACGTCTTCAACCACACCGAAACGCTCGAATGCGCGGCGAAGCTCTAAACTTGAAACGATTGTTTCGAGATTTCCAACAAATAGAGTACGCGTAGCTTTCGGATCGTCTTCGGGGGAAATGTAAGGTTCGCGTGGGCTTTGATTGAAAGGCCCACCGCTTCTATTCCTTCGATCATTTTGCTCACCACGGTTTATACGTTGCTCCTGATCGATATGAAAATTACTATTACCACGATTCCTGCGAGGTGGTGAAAGAGAACGATGGTTGGTCTCTCGGTTTGTTGAACCGTAATCAGGGGTGTCTCGACGAGATGCTCTATCATTGTAAAAGTTGTACTCCAATCGCAACTGGCGATCAAACAAAACCGGTCGTCCACGTCGGTCAACATTTCTCTTTAATTCAGCTATATCCTCTGCATTTCGAAAATACATCACGGCATAACGCTCGTCGCCCCGTCCGAACAAGTTCGCAAAGACACCTCCGAATTTTTTAAACTCATGAAACAACTCTTCCTTCACTACCGAGTCTGCAATGTGGCTAGCAATATTTGAAATACGTATCTGCGGTTCTCGTTCACGGTCAACTCGTTTCCTTGGTTGAGTTTGATATCCATTGTCGTTTCGCATATTCATATTAGAGCGTTTGTACGTCCTGTCGTCTGGTTTTCTCGAAAGAGAAGAGCTCCGGCGGTTTGGTGAATTATCGCGCGCGCTCTCGGGAGAAGAAAGCCTCTCGCGAACACCGTTATCGTCTAAATCTGTCCTGGGACGAACTCTTTTAGATTTAGCAAAATTGTCTGAGTCCGAAGATCTCTTCATGACCATCATATATCCGCCAGAACCGGAAAAATTATATTTTCATTATGTACTCTAACAATCCAAAATGGCGGCTTAGTTGTCTTGTGTTGCTGGAGGACGATGACGTACACGTGGGGAAGTGAATAGCAATGTAGGGAGAAAAACACTTTTGATACGATTCTAATGATAATGTCAACAATTATTAATAATTTTGCTTCGTTAAAAAACGCGGAATATCGAGAATTTACCAAAATTTTACTTTAAGAATATTCTTGTGTTTATGGTTAATTCATATTTTAGCACAGCTGATTTTGCAAACTATAGTAAATAAATATCTTTTTATCTGATTCTTGATCAAACCCTCACTCTCCTAACTTGGTAAATAGACCAATGATATTTGGAATTATAATCACGTGGGTTTGAAGTATGGGTGTTAAAATTTTTATTTGCAAACAAAAGGTTTCCCAAAACGTGGGAAACAGCATATTGATTGACAACGTTGATTGTTTGCTTATAAAAAGTTTTATATTCTGTGTTGAGTGATTAAAAAAAACAAAAAATCAGAATATAAAGAAATAGGAATTAATTTTGCTTGCAAAATTTCATAAAAATTAAATTAGACAATATTTAAAATACGTAATTGCGTTTGTTTTTCACCTTTGACAAATGAAATTAAATTAAAATATCAAACTGTGCGAATAAAAGGTTCTGAATTTTTGTACAGTATAACTTATTTTTATTTACTGTTACAGTGGCGTGCCAAGAACAGAACAAAAGTGTTTGATCTATGAGCTTCGACCAAATGCTGAGAACTTCGGCAAAAGTACCCCAAAAGCGAAAACCGAAAAATTTTCAATTGACAATTTTAAATTATAATGTACACATTTTAACTCAATCGGATTATTTTGTTTTCTGTATAACAGCATCGTGCTCGCAACGAAATTGAGTAATTTATAATTGCATGGTGATTGTAAAGTTTCTCAGCATCTGATCAATGATCAGAGTAAGGTTTCTTTAATTGAGTGAAACAGGAGGGTCAGTTACAGATTTACTCAAACCGCTTGTTGCAAGTTAAAAGTATTCGAAGTGAATTAAAAGTATTCGAAGTTAACTACAAATATTTATATATGAAATTTATGCTGTTGAACAATTTTAAACATAATAAACATGATCATTGAACTTTAACTTATATCACTCGAAAATTAGGCATTAGCAAATTTTCAAAAACTCAAGTTACACCCTTTCTTTACCTTATAAAAATGTTGAGTCTGAAATTGGCCAGTTTTAAGAATATTTTAAGAGTAATGCTGAAGCTTAGATTTTGTTAAGAATATAATTTTGCATGTTTGAAAGAAAAAACAGTACTAATTACCTGGTTAGATATAATCATTTATAAATTTATGTATGCTATTCTAGTTTGTTATATTAAAGTTCAACGGTTTTTTCTTATCACCTTGTAACTGACGATGTGAGTCACATCGAAATTCCAACTTCACAGAAATGAATTTTGAGCTGTAATTTTAGGACTAACATTTTTTTTGGGGAAATTTTTAGCATTATTTTAATACAAGAACTGTAAACATTTTCTTAGGAAAAGAAATACTGCACTTGAAATTTTCTTGGCCCAGGATTAAATGAGCCAGCCTTTGATCAACCCAGTCCTGGCCTAAAATTTTACGATCATACCACAGTATTAGTATACATATTTTCGTGCGAAAGAGCAAATCTACCCATGGTTGTCTGGCTTTACACGTTGGGGGTTGGACACTGGACAAGAACTTCTTGTTTTATTATTTTTCATATAAATCTTTACACAATAAAATTTTACTAAGATCAGAGTGTTATTTTATTTGAGCTAAGGAAGGGTTCATTATTTATCGGGAGGACTGGGTCGTGTAATTTGAACCAAACTTGTTATTTTTTTGCAAAGCCAGTCCTGAATTTCAAGCAATTTTTTAACACCCGTCAGAGGTTCCTAAAAGAAACTCAAGACCCTGTCTGAATTTAAAAGACTGTTTTGAACAACTGCACAGCACCACTTTAAAATTGTTCTTTAATGTTGGTTTTCACTTCCCTCCACAAACTTTTTTATGCAATTCTACCCCGATTTAATTATAACTGAAAGTGAAAGTTGTTAGACCATGACCATTATGAGTAACGCGCCCTCTATGTACTTTTACTCAGGTTTTAGTCACGATCCTTGGTCACGATCGATTGTATAGACCGGGCGTGTACGGAAAGCAATCCAGATTGAGCGTAACAGCGTAACATGAGGAAGCATTTGTTAATAAAGAGCCGAGTTGTTTTGCGACGTGCACGTGTCACGTCAAGTTCTGTTATGCCAACAATTTTAACTCAACAAACTATTTTTAGAAGTGATATTTTTGCACTTGTTTCATGTTAGTCAGCGGCTTCATTTCTCCCCAGTCTCTTAGATAGCACGTCGCTATGCTTGTGGTGCAAGTTGGTGGTTGAAAATTCTATGGGAATTTGTAATTTCTTATTTCTATTTATCGACAATGACATCAGGTAATAAGTTATATTTTCCAGTTCCACCGCCTCTAAAACCCAAGAAAAACTTAATAACAGAGGATTATGTTTTGAGTCAGACCGTTCTTGGTGTAGGCATAAACGGCAAAGTTCTCGAGTGTACTGACAAGAAGGACGGATTAAAATATGCTTTGAAGGTGAGGGGCATTATAATTAGCTACGGTTAATTCAATGGCAAAATTTCAAAGAAAAAAAGGCCGTTGTTTTTAATGTTTTACACTCCATGTCATCGTCTTGCTGTTTATAGATATAGTATTCTATTTTTATTGCTCGTGTCGGAGTCAAATGTTGAAAGCCCGGCTTCGAAAATTGCCAACATTGTTCTATCATTAGATTTATCAGTAAGTTTTTTGAATAGCTAGATCTTCTTTTATTCTTCATGTTCTAAAGTCTTGATATTTGTGGTTTTCGCGTGACTGAAAAATCAGATCTACAAGTTGTAGCTCAGTCAGTAACACCATTCTTGACCGCAATTTATCTATGTACGGCTTATTTTAAATGAAACCTATAATGTATTACCTTTCCACCTTTTTAAATTGCTTTTGATAGTTTTGTTTTGAATCTCCTTTTTTGCTAACTTCAGCAAAAGTTCATGATTATGTCATCACCAAGTGAGAAATGCAGTGTATTTCCTTTATACCTTTATATGAATTAAAATAATCAAAACAGTTAGCGGCTGTGATTGATCAAATAGATAACTGGTTTATTGCGCTGGTAAATCACAGCTAGCAAACGAGAATTTGAAAATATTTTATAAAAGCAATAAAGCATACTTTTCTATGAATTGAGATAATGAAAACAGTTGGGTTTACAGGCATAATAAACCACGCCGGATGTTGGGAGAACACGATAGTCTCGTCGACTCGGGATTTACACAGCTTTTCTTGTGTTCTTCCTCCAACCTACGTAGTTTATTACTCCAATAAAAATAGGAAAAGTATGTTTAATTGCTTAAATGAAATTTTTGTCGTTAAAAATGAAGTAATTAGTTATGTGCGATCAAAAGAAAGATTATTTTTATTTTTTTTTTGAAGGTTTTACATGACAACGAAAAAGCGAGAAGAGAATTACAGTTTCATTGGAAAGCAACCGGATGCCCGAATATTGTTGGTATAAAAGATGTGTATGAAAATAAATATGCAAAGAATGATTGCTTGTTGATTGTTATGGAATGGTAAGATTGTTCTTTAAATTAGATCTGTTTTTAAAATACTTCAATTTCTAGATATGCATTTAAAATTATAAGCTTTTAGATAAAAAAAATCAATGAAATAAGAATATAAACATGGATGAATCAAAATTCAAACTCAAAATTTAACTGATTGAATTTTGACTGTGGATCATATTGAAGTGATTTTTTTAGTTGTTTTATTCGTTTGTGCAATATGGCTCAAAGTTTCCAACATTTCCTGTTTCCTATAATCACTATACCAGTGATGTAGATAATAGCCGGTACCCGGTCAGAATGACCGGCTATTCAGGCTCTGTGACCGGCTATTTTAAAATGAAAATAATACGAAGTTTTCATTTCTGACAAATCTTAAATCAAATGTGCTTCAACCTGCACATGAGCCAGCAAGTTGGCTAGGCAAGATTAAATTCATGCCCGCCTATAATTTTTTCTTGACTGGCTATGGCAAAACATATCTACATCACTGATGTTATGTAAAATATTAATAGCTAATTGCCCAGGTTTCAAATTAATAATTTTTTATAATGCCATGAATATAAAATGGTGTCTTTCTGGAATTTTCTACTGTACTGTACTTAATTCTGCACAAAAACCAAACATAGCCAATACAGTACTTGACCCATATGGGGCAAACAGTGAAGTCAGATTTAAACCCATTCTAATCATAATTCAGAATGCCTTGAAATAAACAAAAATTCCATTTGAATCAACTTTGTGTATATATTAGTTTTTGTAGCTTTTTCATCAGATACTGTACGATCTTAAATAATTTTATGAAACACATAAAAACAGGACAGGATAAACTCAAAAAATATAAACAAAGTTTTTTACAAATGCCATTTACAATATTTTACAGTTTGAACTTAAATTTGTATGATATGTCATTAATGACATCTAGAATCAACTGAATAAAATCTGAAATATTGTATTTTCAAAACAATAACTAATGTTCAAGGTCATATTAAAATACTTCTTTCCAAGAATCACAATCTGATTAAATCCAAATATTAGTACTGTAGTGTAGGCAAGAAATTCAAGTTTCAGCAAAACATGCACTTCAAATGTTGTTGGCAACGTCAGAGTCCATTTAACCTAAATTCTATCACATTGTTAAAAATTCTTTTAAATAAACTCCAGGAAAAGTAACCACAATATGGATATGGGAGGTTTATGTTAAATTTCAAAAAGTGTGAGCTACGTTCATTTGGCACAGTATCAAAATCTCCTCTCCCAGTTACTGCCTCCAGTTAAAAGCCAAGTAAGAAGCATTTTTGAACATGATACAGTATTCACTTACATCTCTTAGAAATTTTTTCTTTTTAAGCTTTTGAAGTTTGTACACAAAAATAATCTGCGGTTTGGGTTTCATGATTTGCAGGAAGACATCCTGGACTGGGTTGTTCAAAGGCTTATTAAGTTTAACCCTGTGTTAAGCAAAAGAAATTTTTTATGGTTATTATAAAATGCTATTCAGATTGTGCCAGAAAAAAACTTAATGCTGCAATTTAAAAATAATTATGGCTCAAAATCATCTCTTTAAGGTAGGAAACAACCTGCAGGTCTGGAAAAATAAATTATTTACTGTGTAAAAGAATGTACAAAACAGTTTTGAAAAGGAAATGCTACAGTTTAAAACTGGCAAATGAATGAAACTTCTAAGATTTAACAAAATTTATTTGTCCAGCTGATTATTTATTGAATTATTACTCGACTATTATTAAAATTTTCACATATTTTGAAAATTTGATAATGTTTTAATACCAAGGATTGTACTTTATAACATTACTGTATTTATAATATAATTATTTTTGTATACTGCAGTAGTTTTCAGTACAGGCCTGTAGCTAGGGGAGGGGCCGGGGAGACTATTTAATAGAGCATGAGCATGCAAAACAATTGTACTTTGGGTGCAGGCCATCTCATCAAATAAAAATAAGATATATAAAGTTCAAGTAAAATATCTTTAGACACTTTATCCATTTCCAACCATAATAATAACACTTCAAAAGGGCCCTTAATTTAAAATTTACCTAATATCTACTGTAGTTTTGGATTACATTCTGCTGTTAACAATGGTATTATTAATTCATATGCACCATGAAGAAACTTTTAATAAAAAGAGGATTGAAAAATAACCTGTCAGATGTTATATATTAAGGTACGGTTAATATAATTAATTGAAGACCTTAATTGTAATAATGACTTATACCAAAAATTTATAATTTATGGTTAATGTTCAGGCACGGGTCATCTGAAATTAAATTTATTACTGATAAAATTCAATACATAATTTTGTGACCTTGCATGGGAAACATACTTTACAACTTTTTGTTACGCGTCGGGTGAAAAAAAGACTATTAAATGGGTTTATACAGGTCAATAGGTTATTTAAACGAGTTCGACTGAATGCTTGAATGGGTTTAAAGTATTGCGAGCATGATTGCCTAGATGTTTGAACAGTTTATTGATTATTCTGAATGACCTGCCTAGTTGTTTGAATGAATCATGAAAAATTATAAAGGGGCTGCTGAAGTGTTCTAACGGCTTGCGAAAACTTTATAGAACGGATAGCCAAGCCGCTTACAAGGCTCGTTTGAATAAGTTGGTGTTTCCAGTGAACGGGTGACCAAGTCAATCAAATGAGTGAATCTTTTTAACAAATGGATGATGGATGCTGTTTGAACAGGTGCAAATTTTTTTGAATATGGCTTACAAATGGAAGTAAACCGAATCATGTAACTCAAGAACAGAAAGTCGTTAGAGTACATTTTCCTGTGCAGGGTCACAAACGGTGGTATTTACAAATTAAAGTAGTTAACATTTTGAGACTACGATTTGATGTCTACACTGATCAATCACATTTACAACTTTACTATAAGGCTAATTTCCAAAGCAGAAGCTTGATTGAATTTTAAGTATCTTTAGCTATCAACCCATTACAGTATAATTTATGATTAATGATTGACTTGTGATGTGCAACAACAAATTAATTCCAGCTGGAAATTGCGTGAGTATAAATAGTACCAGACCTTAGTCTTTTAACTCATGATCATGATCAATGAGTAACTTAGCCTGATAATTCAAGGTTGAAATATCGATCACTGCTTATAGCTAGCATGCTAAAAATTGAATAATTCTTAATAGTTTGTGATGGATTTGTCCTCGTGGTGATCCCTGCAAGGGTAAATTTACCATGCTTTGTAAATTTAACCAACTAGTTTGCCTCCTACGAGATAGGATTTCAACTGGGAGAGGGAGATTTTAGTTAACATGACCACTGAAACGCCCTTTAGATATCTATTCAATTTATCAACCTTATGTTGTCTATCTACATACTGTACATATACCTGATGTGACACCTCTATAGTTTCTTAAAAAACTATTCTTTGCACATACTGTACAAAGAATGTACTTAATAAATCTAAGAATTAACTAATTATTATTATTTTAATTTTATTACTTGCATTGTTCTTTTTTATACTTAAGTTTTTCCCAATACTGAGCAACTTCAATTCCTTCCCATGACATATTGCCATATGGTACAAAGAACCTACAAAAATCAAAGTTTATAGATCAACTCCAATTGCAAGTCCAAAGTAATATGATCATAGATTAGTGAAGTGCATTGGATTTTTAATAAGATCTTGAAATGCCCTTAGAAAGACACTAAACACACAGTTTGAGATAAGGAAACTTTATTTATTATATAGATACTGAGATTTACTCATTTTCTTCTTACAAGAAAATCCGATTAAAAATTGTGATAGCAAATCACAGCAGCGAAATGGCTTTCTCACATGTGCAAAGTGTTTCATCCAATCAGGAGCTAAATCCTTTACGAGCCAAGAGGCCCATGGAGCCGGAGCTTATCTCCAGTTTATGTAGTGTTAAACGGATGAGAGTCTTTGACTCCCCCTGGACGGGACACTAATCCATCGCAGGTTAGCTCCCAGATGCTGGTACTCATTTACCTACCCGGAAGGATGGAAAGCTGAGTTGGCTTAGGTGGAATAGAAAGTCACACAAATATTCGAATCTCAGCAAACTGCCGGAATCGAACCCTGGGACCTTTGTGGTTGGAAAGCAGAGATCTCCCCAACTGCGCCAACCACGTCCGCCCATCCAATCAGGAGAGATTTGAACTCGCTATGAACTTGAACTTCTTGAATGAAATCAGTAGTATGTTTTGACAAATCCAATCAGGAGAGACTTGTCAAAACATACTACTGATTTCATTCAAGAAGAACTTTCAAGTTCATAGCGAGCAAACCTCCGTAGCGAGAAAACTTTCATACCAAAATACCTGTACTTTAACAATGGCTTAAGCATCCACAAGATTTAAGCGTTTAGAAAAGTAAACTGACGACTATATTATTGAGCAACAGAACAAAAGTACAAGAGCTCATTGAATTTCTTTGCAAAGAAAATGCAAAGAAATGGATAACAAAATGAGTACCTCAATTAAAGGTTTTTATTAAAAGTGCCACCAGTGGCATTTAGTAACAATGCCACCAATGAAGTTTATTAACAATGCCACCACTTAGGTTTGTTAACAATAATTAATGCCACCAATGACGTTTATTAACAATGCCACCAATGAAGTTCATTAACAATGCCACCAATGAAGTTCATTAACAATGCCACCAATTGCAATAAAGTTTATTAAAAATGACACCCATAAAGTTCATTTAACAATGACACCAATGAACTGTATTTAACAATGCCACCAATGACGTTTATTAACAATGCCACCAATGGCATTTACATTAACAATGCCACCAATGAAGTTTATCATCAATGCCACCAATGAAGTTTATTAACAATGCCACTTACTTCTCTCTAATGAAGCTCAGCACTTGTTGTTCAGCAGGTGTTAGCTCTTCAGTTACTGCCGCAATGTTTTTCTTTAGATTCTCTAGACTTGCAGTACTTACTAAAGTTGTAGGAATGTCTTGATTGGTAAGAGTGAAGTGAAGAGCAAGCTTTGATATGTCTACTCCTTTCTCCTTCAAACCAAGAGAATATAATATAATATAACCTTTTTTTGACATTGCATGCAATTGCAATCCAGTCGATGTTGAGAAAACAGACAAAATAATTATATAAATAATTTTTATATTGGTTTATAAACATGGGAAACCTATACACAGCGATTTTGCTTCTGTAGCTGTCAAAAAAGTCCACATTTACATATGCACACATAGCATGACAGAAAAAAATACTGCACTTTGCAATGATTAATAAAATTACAGTTGAATATGTATATACATTTGGTCACAGAGCGAGAACCCTCACAAGTACTGTCAGTGGCTTAATTATGATTGCAAAGCTCATTAGAAATCACTGTTAGTACATTTCTCCACAAAAAAACTAAAAAAAGCAATAAATAAAATCTAATTGGACTCTCTTCCAACCATATTTTTGTATGGCAAATGTAACATACATAAATATCATGCCTGTTGCCCATTAACAAATACTATAGACACAACAAAACAAGCTTTGTCACTACCGGCCTGATAATCTTATTAAATGGTTCCGTGGAGCACTCTAGGTGGGTTCTCTTTTGAGTCAGTGCTTTCATTTTTATTACCATAAAACACAGCATAAATTGAAAATAAGACTTGGAGATTTTAGACAATTTCTAGAGATTCACCTGTATCATATTGACTATACAATTAGCAATTACTTTTATACAAGTTTAAAAAGTTTACTTTAACATAGCATTATCCCTCTTTAAACAATGATAATATTTTACTTTTAATTAATTATTGTAATTATAAGACATTCAAACCTGGCAGTATTGTGCTGCTTGGTAACACTTGTCCCTAGTCTCCTGAGTTGCTGGGTGCCAAGAAGGTGGACCTCTGCTTGACAGCAGACCCATCGATACTGGTGAGGCATTTATTACTCCAACACCTTTTTCCTAAAATTGAGAAAAGTATTCCAATCCAAAAAATTGATAAGTACAATATCTTCTCAATGTGAATCATTGTTAACTACTGTTGAAAACTTATATAACAAGAAGCCACATTTTTTTTGGAAAATAATAAATATTTCAACTAACATCTGATGGCTCTCTTCAGTTTTATCATTTTATAGTGTATGCCTGAATTAATATAATAATAATAACATATTAATTAACTGAGCACTGTTCCAGCTATATATGTTCCCAAGTTACTAAAAAGCTACTGAATGCTGTGTTACTCAATGCAAGAACGTAATACTGTACAACTTTTTGCAATAACTGAAGATTTCGATGCATCATGCGGTTAATCATGGATGATAAAAGTAACAGTTACAATAAATGTGGTCAATTCAGACCTTTAAAATGTTAGAAGGAAAACCAGAAAGGATTGGTACAGTACATCAGTGAAGAAGTATATATTAATAGTCTTATAGCTGGTTTTCATAAAGTCATGGCAGCCATATTGGCATGCTCTTTAAAACAAAAAAATTTTGATTATTTATTTTGTTTGGGACTGTCACCAACATGACTGCTAAGTATATTGTCTTTTGTGTCTCTTGGGACTGGGTGAAAACCAAGACTAAAACATTGCACACAGTTGACACCCATGTTAAGAACTGCTAGTGTCACATACACCTACGTAAGTACTGTCAGTAAAATTTAAAACAAAGTCTTTAATGACATATCCCTAACTAAGATGCTTTTCAGTGTCATTTTATATGGAAATACAGGGTCAGTATTATGAGGGTCTTAGATAGTCCATAACAGCAGCTCACGTACATATATTTGATAAAATTAACTAGTAAATATCCTTGATGAATAATTAGACAGTGAAAGACCACAACTGCATGGAGCCCTTCTTTTAATTTTATGAAGAAATTCTCACAATAGAGTATCAAGAGAATAGGCCTGTATAGTTAAACGTCCTAACATGAGAAGATATAAAGGTCTAACCATAATTATGCAGATGTTAGAGCAAAGGCAGTACCTTCTCAATTATTTCAAGCCCCTTATAGTTTGTCCAGCCGGGAACCCAAGCCTCACACACAACAGATAGCCACCTTTCCAACTAGGCTAACCAGGCAGCAATACACCTTGGACATATATAGAAGAGAGACTTGGAATGCATCATGCTAAATAGTTTCATTATCCTGGTCTGTCCAAAGCTGCACCAATGAGAAGTTTCCAACATTGCCAGTGCTTTATAATATAGTTCTCCAAACTCAGAACCAGTGCATTTTGTCATACTATCAATATGGGATTGTTATGGATAGCACCCCTTTTTTAGGCAAGGTACTGTAGTCTTTCTCAGCTCTAAGGCAGTGTCCTTCAGATCTTATATAAATTAACAGAGTAGAAAGAGGGCTTGAAAGAAATTAAGTAGTTCTGATAATTATAAAGACCTACGGTAGTTTGGGTAATATACACTACATACTATTAACTAAAAGTAGCTGAACAATGAATTATAAATTAATACATAATGATAAAAATAAAAATATAATATTTATATAGCGCTTATACTAAAGCTCTAAGCGCTTTAATACAAATAATTACAGGTTTTAACAGTTTGAGGGTCTTAGAAACTCCACTTGAGCGGCTCACATGTTATGGTGCAAATTGGCAGCTGATAAGAAGTGCCCTCAGTTGAAGAGACAGACCGCAACATCAGGATCACTACCCTGCTCTTTGCAAGAAGTGTGTGGGTTCTTTTAAGTCCCTCGACAGAGATATCGAGAGACTGGGCCTACAGTTTAACGTCCTCATCCAAGAAGAAGCACTCATTGGTTCTTGGTCTCTGAGGGATAGTTCCCACATGACAACTTCACCATGGATAAAATTGGTTAACTTGTTAAAATAGTAGCAGCTACAAAGCATTGAATCGCAGGCACATTATTAAGACTGTTTTGTTTACGCTTCTGGTTGGCTCTTAAGGTAGTGAGAACACATTTTTTAATCCAGTGAGTCACTGATATCTTTCGAGTGAGGTTCAGAATATTATATGTTTAAATTGAAGTTTGTAAAAATGGTACAAACTACTCCATTAAAGATAGTTTAGAAGCCATGGATGAAGGTGTACGGGCCACGTATATATGTGTGGTCATTCATAAAGATGACAATAATATCACAGTAATGTTTTTTCCATGGCTGCACATTCATGACAGAACCATCGACAAAGGAGAAGAACTTTGCATAAATTATCTCACCCCCACCACCAGGGGTTGTTAAAAGACCACTTTTATCCGTACCGAAGTTATAATGCAGGCTACAATATGCCTGTTTTCAAAGTTTTCTTTTCCATGTTGTCCCACTTTTGATCTGACAGTATCTTCAACACTTTGTTTCAGGCAATGTTTCGAAATAGACATATATCAATGTATGTTGTTCAGTAGTACATACTACTGAACAACATACGTTGATATTTGTTTGTATATAGGCTTAGTCCAAGCATCCTGTTGTTTCACATATGCTTCGCATTTGGTATTATTCAGTTGATCTAAGCCTCATGTTGCTAGCGAAACACACTCCAGTAGTATTAGGCCGCACTTGCATTTCAGACAAATTGGGCCCCGGGAATCCTCACGCTAACCAACTTAACTAATCATGAGACTGCTACGTTGCCAGCGTGGTGGTCCCTGATGGTGTAGTGGTTAGCACTCCTGACTAGAGAACAGGGAGATGTGGGTTCGATTCCTGCTTGGGGGATATACCAATTTTTCTAACAATTGTTTATTCTCTACAAGTTACTAAGTTTTCAAGCATTAGGTGCTAATTTGTTTTTAATTTAATATGTATTACACCCTTTACAGTTTAGGGTACAAAGAAAACTATTGTTGTTTCTTTTTCAGACTACTCTTCACAATTAAAAGCACTGGAAGTGTTTCAAGTGGAAAAAATCCTTTCCAATATTAAACTATTTCGTTGTCATGACTACTTACAACTGGTAGCTCTTTCTCACCTCCTGCCAGACATCTTAAAGGAAAATCCAAAGGTTATCAATTAAAACAGTTCCTTATTACATAGTTGATACACCTTGTATTTATGTTTGAACTAGCTTAAAAGAAAAGTATATATATAATATGTTTGAATTTGTTAAACTAAAAGCAATTAGGAAAGGTTAACTCTACCCAACAAGCCATAGCAGAAATAACTGAACATTTAAAAAAAGCTATAGATATTAATCTCTATACATGTGGTGTTTTCCTTGATTTTGCTAAAGCATTTGATACTGTTAACTACGAAATCCTTTTGAAGAAACTGGAAGCTTATGGAATCTGGAGGACCCCCTTAAATTGGTTCTCGAACTATCTAACTAATAAAAAAAATATGTTTTCCTAAATAGTACCGATTCCTCCCTAAAAACAGTTATTTGGGGAATTCCTCAAAAAAGTACACTAGGACCTTTGTTATTTTTACTTTACATAAATGATATCGTAAATTCTTCTGATAAATTGTCTTTGTGGCCATTTGCAGATGATGCAAACATATTAGCTTCTTCTAAAAACTCAAAAGATCTTGAAACACTCGTAGATAAGAATTAAGTAAAGTCAAGAACTGGTGCAATGCAAACAAACTGTTAATCAACTTTAAAAAGACTAATTTTATGATAATCAAATCAGTCCAAAAGAAATTCAATACACTGTGAGAACTTAAAACAGTACTCCCAAATGATGGTGCTTATTACACTCTGGAAAAAAAAGACCACTTTGATTATTTAGGAATCAGTCTTGATGACAAAATAAATTGGAAGTGCCATATATCATTTATCTTCTCCAAAATATCAAGAAATACAGGTATATTTTATAAACTTTGCAACTATCTCTCCCCAGCTCAACTTAGGTGGATCTTTTACAATCTCATATTCCCCTACCTCTCATATGTCATTATTGGTTGGGGAAGCGTTTATAAATCAAATATAAAAATACCTCAAATCAAACAGAACCATGTTGCCAGGGTAATCTTCTTCTCTACCTTATTTGGAGAAAATACTGACCTATTAGATATACTAACCGTAAAATCACATTATGTGCTATGTGTTATGTGTGCTTTTCGCTTTGTTGTTCATCTTCATTTGTTTGTTTAAAGCTACATAATTTCATTTTGACACATTTTCTGGACCTAACTCGAAACAAACATCTAGGCCCTAGGCTTTTCCTTACGTATATGTACTTCTATATTTCCTATTCATACTACTTTCAAAATTTAAATATAGCAACCAGCAATGAAATATAGTGTTTATCTTTTTTTCTTGTAAAAGATAAAAAAGTTAATGGAAGTGCGTATAAAGTATTATTATTATTATTATTATTATTATTATTATTATTATTATTATTATTATGTATAATTAAGCACAGGGTTTATCCCTGTTAAAAAATATCCAGTCAGGTCTCATCCCGAGACCTCAGACACCCAACACTTTTCTGAGGATATGTGCTGATCCTAGGAGTGCCGACTTTTGCATCGTTCTTGTTTGGTCCTTAATTACTAGTTTCTCCAAATGGCAAGCCAGCTTCTTTGAAACTGAACCTAATGCAGCTACTACCACTGGTACCACGTTTGTCCTTGATTTCCAGATCCTTTTAATCTCTCTTCCCAGATCTTGGTACTTTTCATACTTTTCAAGTTCTTTCTGTACGACGTTGCTATCTCTGGGAACAGCTATGTCCACAATGATTGTTTCCTTTGCCTTCTTTTTCTGAATCACAATGTCTGGCCTCCTGTGATGGGTTTCACGGTCTGTTTGGATGGTAAAGTCCCACAAGAGTTTTACTTTCTCATTCTCTTCTACGCTATTATTATCATTATCATTATTATTATTATTATTATTATTATTATTATTTTATTTTGCTTGTCGCATAGCGCTGAAGGAACGCTCACTTGTAGCATATGTTGCCGTCGAAACAAGACTGACCAACTTTGCCATTCGTACCACCTGAGACAATAAAGACTTCACGCACAGTACACAGACACAGAAACTGAATCTTTGGTCATTCGGTTTTCACATATATGATCTGTTGAGTTTAGACGCGAACAAAGTGTTGCGGCCATTGCCGGACAATTTCACCTTCTCCGACGCCCCATGGCCAGTTGCATGGTAGCTATCTTCACACACCTTACTCTCAAGATATTCCACCATATTCGTTATGGTGCAACGCATTTTTTACTATCTTATCCGGCTATACATTCAAAAATTTCATGCAGTCGAACTGATTCTGTCTTTTGTTATATGATTCGGACGAATATGAGGGAACATTTTAGCCACCTGACTTGTAACCCAAATTCATACAACAACAACAACAAGCAACAAATCTTTATTTCGCACCATAACTTAATACATTTTACAATCTACAATGTTCAATATTTAAAGCCTACTTTAGGGTGTCTTACCAGCCACATTAACCTGAGTGAACGAGTTAGCTGGTAGGCAAAAGCTAATTAATATATATAACTTAGTTGTCGGGTTACGTCAAAGGAAACAGATATAAATAAAAAATAAAATAAAATAAATAAATAAATGAATAAATAGATAGATAGATAGATAGATAGATAGATAGATAGATAGATAAATAAATAAATAAATAAATAAATAGATAGATAGATAGATAGATAGATAGATAGATAGATAGATAAATAAATAAATAGATAAATAAATGAATAAGCAAAATCTACGAAGTAATTAGTACTAATAAGTGAGTCAAAATTACACAAGGTTAATAGCAATCAGTACAGTACTTGTGTGTGTGTGTTTGTGTGGCAAGGTAACCAGGCAAGGCAAGGCAAATATTTATCATTTTGAAAATTCCGGAAACAAAACGAAATAAAAGTTGAGCCTATCAAGGAAAAAAACAGGCTTCACAAGTGAAGGTCGAAACCGTTGGAAAATTTATCTTGCAGCGAATTTCCAAAATACCATAACACTCTTTGTTTGTCCGCCAAAATTTTGCATAAGCATTGTTTTTATTTTCTCTTGTGACTTAGAACGGTCAGCGAAAAAACTTTCGTTTGTCATTAGATAAATGAGAAGCAATTCCGAACATCGTAAATATGAAACTTTGCTATCTCCAGTCGCAATTACTTGGATTTTTAAAATTGCTTGTCCCCGTCAAAATGAATCAATCAGTATGCTACACTCTTTTTTTTAATAAGAACAAACTTAATAAGAACATTGAGGCTGAAATCGCTCGAAAAACAAGAATAATTTAAGAACAATCTGAGGCTGAAATTCTTTTTCAACAAACAATCGGACCACGAAGACAGTGTAAAGCTAACGTTGCTTTTCAAAATTCAGGGTCTTTACTATACAGTCTTCAAGATATATAAATTACTCTTATTAAAGTTCATTATCACACTTTTCGTGTGTAAACAGTAACAGACTACATGTATGAGTATAAAGAATGAACACTACATGTACTGTATACAGAGAATTTTAAGAACAAACTAAGAACATTTTGAGGCTGAAATGGCTGAAAAAATAAGAACATTAAGCCTGAGCTAAATTTTACTGGTTCTTAATAAAAAAAAAAGAGTGTGTTTGTTTTCATCGAAAATGACACATGCGCTGTTGCGAAATATTCATTCCGGTAACCAGAATCGAATGAGGTGTTCATATGTAAAGATTTTCCAGCCCGCTTACGGAGATTTTAATTGAAAAAACCCTAAGGCCCTAAAGCTTCCTTCAGTGATTTGGGAAATGTTTTTTAACATTTGCTAACCGCCGCCATGGCTGCAGGGGTCCGACAATCTCTCCAAGGTGGTTGTAATAAAAATTTTGATTTTGTTACTGTTGGGAAACGCACGCAGTGGTTCGGTACGTAGTTGATCGAATTTGTTTCTTGACTTGAAGCGCTTCATAAAATGTGACTTCAAATTTAACCTTTTTAGGTAATTCAGACTTTCAATTTGAAATTAAGGTAAAGAATTAGCTATTTTTAAATGTTTTGTGATTAGCGGCCACTAGGTTTTTAAAACCTTACGACAATCTAAACCAGGAAAAGGCAGAATACCTAAGAAGATAATAAATAGTGCAGAAAGAGTATATTAACAAGCGTGTGGTTTCTGATTATAATCGTGTTATAGTAAACTATCACTTTATCATGACACAAGTTGATAGATTGTTGGATGATGCAGTTAGGTTATTCATAACAAAATTTTAGTCAGCAATGCAGCTGCTTTCTAAAAGACTGCACAATCTTACTTTGGCTTCGTGCCTATTATTCAAATTTCTTTTTCATTGTGTATTCTTGTACAAAATTTCTGGTTATCGTTTTATCAGGTTTAAGCTATCAATCTTTCTCGTTAGTTTGTTAACCAGTAACGAGTATTTTTATTTGACAATGCATGTATATTTCATGTAATGTGGTGGACAATCAGCGGCAAACTTAAAGGTACTAGCCACGCCCTTTCTTCACTTTAGATCCGTACTGTCATAAATAAATTATAATTTTGACTGTAATTAAACAAGTAACTCTTCTTTTATGATTGATTTTGTGATTTTACAGTTCTTAAATTTGCACGGAAGTTTTTCTTGTTATTATTTTGTTTTTGTGTCTTATGAACTCTCTTTAAAGTACAAGATAGAAGGTTAATCAGTTCTAAATCTGTAAACATCACCAGGGTATTTTATTAGAGCTAAATAAACAACTCTATCTTACTGGCAAATTTTGGCACCAGAGCAAATTTAGCTATTTTATAAGCATTATATTATGAATATGCATTTTGGTGTTCCAAGTTACATCATTAACTACTGCTTACTGACCTTCATTCGAGTTTTCTAGGCTTGTATGACTTGTATTTTTGCGATGCTTTTTGTCAAAACACTGTTCAAAGTATAACATCAAATTCTTAACGAGAAATGCTTCTTTTCATGTTTACTTTAATATTGAACATCAAATTGATTTTAAGGCAACTCGATGCATCAACGAAATTCTCTGATTTCATTATAAACTTGCTAACACTAAAAGAAAAAAGTATTCAAACATTTGTACCAAAACTATTAAACTATTTCCTTTTTTGTTTTTGCATATTAGTTAATTGCGGCTAATAATTTTTTGTGTTTATAAGTTTGATTTCAGCTCTGCTGAGCTTTACAGTTAAACTTTTTGGATAATTAAAACGTAACAGGGATACGAACGAATGGGAAAAATATGGCACGTCGTTACACGAAGATGAAACTGTAAGCAATAAGAATGTGCTACATAAATAAAGACTTTATTTAGGTGTCAAAGTCTTCTATAGCTAGCTACATTCTGTGAAACGACAAGGTTAGGTTGGAGTGCGAAACGTTATACGTGTTTAAGCATTATCGTGCCGTCTGCAAGTGTTAATCTAGATAATAACAATCATCATCATCATCATTATAATAATAATAATAATAATAATAATAATAATAATAATAACAATAATGACTGTGCGCTAATTGCGAGGACGTATCTCTACGAGGTCGGACCGAAAGCGTGTGAAGGCGCCTCTGGCAGCCGCTGAACGGTCCACGCATGACCTCGGAGCACAGCACCATAGCCAGTTGGTGTTAGTTGTGAGTCGATTTTGAGAAGGGAGGAACACTGGAGTGCCTGGCGAAAAACCCGCCGAGTCAGGTTTAGATCAACTAATAACTCACCCCACCGATATAACCCAGCCAGGAATCATAGCGGTGGGAAGCGCCAATGCTAACTCAGTACTGCATCACCCTGGCACTTCATCGTACATTCGTTAATGACCCTCTAGAAATACACACTCCCGAGAATTGAGTCACAAGCTCAAGAAACGCGTTTTCGAGATGAAAATGCAGTCCGTTTTAACCTTATTTATACCTAGCTCTACTCTCTATCTTTGTACTGAGCACTTTCAAATTTAAAGAAAGATGACGGAGCCATAAAAC
The DNA here is from genome assembly GCA_025331085.2 of Zoanthus sociatus. NCBI lineage: Eukaryota > Metazoa > Cnidaria > Anthozoa > Zoantharia > Zoanthidae > Zoanthus > Zoanthus sociatus. The sequence continues at coordinate 2,055 of JAOBAY020023642.1, read as the reverse complement.
CGACTTCAGAAACTTTAGGTAAAGGTTTTAGTAATAATCCATTTTAGACTTTGCATACTATTGTATATATTTAGCGTGAAAATTAATAAGGTGATTATAGAGTTTCCGGTGCTCTCATTTTAAGGTGATAAAGTAATTTTGTCTGATTTTATTTTTAAGAATAGACTTAAATGATCATTGTGTTATTTATTCAAATTTTTGAACAAGTTGATGAATAGTGTAGCAACAATGGCGAGGGAATCATTGTCATATCCATTTGTTTGCCAAATATAGTTCTTAAGCACCTGTCTAAAACTCATATATAAACATTGAGTGCTTTGACAAAAGGACTGCTAACAAAATTCCTTTATCTGTAAGTGCTAATCAGCTGGCTCAGGACGCCACTATAAGACAGCGATCAGTATAAATTCTGTGGTGTAGATGCAGCTGAAAAAACGATGAAATTATATAAGGTGCGCAACATTTTACATTAATTACTTAGCTTTAGTTCCTGTTAGGTTTCTATTACAGATATCAGCTTGTTCAAAACTACAAAACTAATAAGAAGCGACATTCTCTTTCTTGCACTTTCTTATGTACGATCTTCAGCTCGTTTGTTATGCCACGTTTCACCAAGCTTAATAAGGCCTAACCAACTAGCCACACTTCAGTGCTTGCACTAAAGCTGAATAGCACATGCATGAATTAAAAGGGTTAAATGTAAACTTTATTACCAATTTTTTACATAAATCAAATTTAGAATAAATAAACAAATTATAGATACTTACTTTTTTAAGTACTGACTAAAACATTAGCACGGCCAGCCATCTATGTACGGCTTTTCCTAGCTGCAATTATCTGATATTAGCAAGGAGAATTATTTTAAAACAAAACAAGTTAATCCTCTGATATATTTTAGTGAACATATTACCGTTAAACGTTTCAAAAAGAGTTAGTAAGATATCCATTATATTACATTATTTAAGATGTACGAAAAAAATTGTATTATTCCCAATTGTCTTTCAAAACATTGCAGCTTTCAATAAGACAAAAGAGGTACTTATGTGTAAAATGAAAAAAAAACTTTAGCAAATAAAAAACCCAGATTTTTCGCCTTGGCACACGACAAACTTTTGCAAAGGTTCCCATGATTTTTTATTAATGCTGACTTTGCTAAATTTACGGATAAAGGATTTTATCTTTAACCCTGGGCATGCAGTTAACGAAAATCAAAGTAAAGTAGAAGCGTAACGCTTGTGGGATGTGGCTGGATAAATCTTCGAAAATCAGAGCTCGGTGTGTTTAATTTATTAAAACTGAAAAGAATAAGAGCCATGCATGCAATTGTTATCAAAGACAAAGTATGCTCGTAAACTTGGCTGCATTCGGACTTTAGAGTGGCACTATAGCATATTATTAAGTATGGATATAATAAGTGTAAATTACAAAAAAAAGATATCGCTGATTTCAATAATGCGAAACAATAGAATTATTAGAATGGCGCACACGATCGACTCAAATATGCCAGAATATAAACCCTCTTTATCTAGCCGAAATGCAGAACTAAGCTACCCAAGTCAGATCCGCTGAGGTTTACCAAGTTACTGGATTGCAATTGGGTTGTCAACAAGAATAAAAGCGTATAGCAGGTACAGTGGGCATCACCTTGAATCCAAACGTCCGCACATCGCTCCTGAACTCGCACACCTGGCAGAAGAAGAGACTTAAAGTAACAGGAAATGCTGTTTTAAATGTTTCTAGCAATGTGAAATATTTTCCCAGTGTGTACAGTACAAGGATTTCTCTTCGATAAATTGTTAAAATGGACTTAGTTCTAGACTCAGAAAGTCAAGTTGTTTTTTAGGAGGTTTTTTTCAAAAGTAAAAAGAAATTAAGATTTTTCCGGGTATTTTGCGTTGAAAAGTTGTATGAGTGTTGTACGCTGTATTTCTGGCATTCGTATCTAACAAGTTAAAAAGAAGCAAATGAAAAAAAAACTTTATTCAAGCTCAAATTATTTATTTAATTGAAGTTTTTTTCTGTACAGCTATATACAGTTTTCCACGTGGATGAAAA
>JAOBAY020023566.1:0-14602 GCA_025331085.2 Zoanthus sociatus | reverse complement strand
TACATTTTTATTACTAAATTGTTTCTTTAGAAACACCGACGCAGCTCAAACTAGTTTACCGCTAGTTATTTTTCTAAATAAGATGGTTAACAAACCTGACATAGCAGAAAGAAGACCTGTTCCAAGAAGTGAAGTTTTACTCGGCAGCGGAGCTATGTGGGAGATGACAAAAGATTTCAATAAATTTTGTGCAAAAAAAAACAATAAGCTGGTGTGTTTTTACCAAGCTTTTTTTTAAATTACACAGCTGGGAGCAATTATTTTGCGACAATCGAGCAATGACCAAAACAAGGAAAAACACTTTTTTTGAATCTACGACGTCACATGTTTATCGCGAAATTTTTGTTCCTATGCGAGTTATCATTCACGTATTTTGTAATGATTTGATCTAGTGTTGTTTCGTTCCTAAACATCTTACTAGCCAAAAACTCGTAAGTTAAGTAACATATTGCCTTCACACAAGATCAACCGGTTTAATTGCTAGAAGAAACCAAAACAGAAAAGAAGCCCCTCTTTTGAATTTTACAAAAATCATCTCGGAAAGAAATTCATTCAAGGGTCCTAAAAAGAAATACTATAGTATCTAACTGTAACAAAAAAAATATGTTAAGGCCACTCCCTACCCTAAATTATGGTGGATAATGAAGGAGTTGAAAGAAGAATTTGAGTTAGAAGAATTTTGGGGATGACCACCGAACCCTCCCTCCACACCACTGGCCGTTTTTTATCAAATATTAACTCCAAATTAATTTTCAAACTTCACTAAGATCAACCAAACTCAAATTTTTCTTTAAAAAACTATATTTACAAAATCTACCTCCTCCCTCAAATCTCATCAATCATCAAATTTGGATGAAATCAAATCCAAAAAATCTCAAAATATTCAAGAGGCTTCCTTTTTATTGAATCTGTCATGTGATTATCGGATTTTTCACATTTCAAAATAATGACGGAGATATCATCAAAAATATCAGAAAAAGTAGCGAAAAAATGGTCTTAGGGAAGAAAGTGGCCTTACGTTGGAGGTTTTCAATGACATATTTAAACCTGTTGCGTTTGTCGACAGGGTCCCCGTGTAGTCCCACGTTTCTTCATCATTCTTGAAAACGTTTAGCTTTTTGGCTTTCTAATGGGAAAAAGAGACCAAACATGGTAAATATGAAACGTTTGCAATTGTGAAGAGTAATTCTAATAATTCTTACGTTCTATCATCCCGAAACCTGGGCTAAAAATGTCCTAAGTTTAAATTTAGACATAGCCACTCATGATAATTAAGAGTATTGAATGTTCTCTGAAACCACAAGTGTTACTAACAGGAATGCCACAGTGACACGCTCTCGTAAAAGTTGCTTCCTAAAAATACCTAAAAGCCAGACACTAGAGACACTGTTAGAATTTTACAATAAAGAGAGAACGTAATGGTTGACAACAGCGTATGCACAAAGTTTGAAATTTTCCAAGCATTTGCATTGCAGCACAGACGCATTAGATTCACAAGTGTTTTTTTTAACTACCGCTCTATCTAAGTTATAGTTTCAAAACACAATATCTAAAATAGCATAAGAACAGTAACAGGAACAAGTATTAGTTCTAATTGTTTAAGAATTGGTTCCAAAATACAATATTTGAAATGTCAAGAAAAAAAATTGTCTGCTACTGCTTGCGCTAATGCTAAGAAATTTCAAACTTTTCGCATGAGCAGCTGTTGTCAGTGGAGATTAAGTGACACGTAAGAGAGGGGATGCTTTTAGTTAACTGAATCCTTGTCAACAGAATACAATTCTGTTCTATTTGTACTTTATATAAGTGTTTGGGATTTTCAAAGCAATACCAGGGCCGATTCTTTTTTTTCTCATGAAAGAGGAAAAAGTACCACTTACCTTAGAATAATCAATCTTTAATGTACAGCAACCAGCAAATATGTCTTGACCATTTAGAGCTGCAAGCGCTTGTTGTGCGGACTCAACAGTTTCATATTTGATCAAGGTTAAGGTTTAATCTTCATTAATTACAGGTTTTGTAATTACACCTAAACTCAGTTTGTACACTGACTTACCTACGACGACTGTACGCAGTATCTGTCAAAAAGCTATGTCAGCACTTTACCTTACTAACGATGGCGAACACAAAAAACATTCAACGATTAACTTTCTACGTTACAGCTGCCCTGACGAAAACTAATCCTCCAAGTATCAGCTCCTTACACTCCTAATACAGATTACCATTAAGATTCCAACTATTCGAGTTAAAAGAAAACTGCGAGTTTATCTTAATTGTCAAATCTTGCAAATGTTTCATACAATATCTTTTGTTGGAAATTCCGAAACCTTTTCACTACTTTTCAAATCTTTAATTTCTATTTTCTGAAGCTTTTTAGTTAATTCTTGCAAAACTGCCTTCAGATTGCTAATTATGCACTTTCCATACTCAAAACTGTAAATACTTTTACGTCAATACTGTTCGTGAATCTGTCACAATTTACATACTAAATGTAGATTTGTTGGCACAGAAAAACGTGATAATGACTTTTTCAAGACTCGATTTTCCAGAACGTTTTCAAGGATATTCTACTAAAGCTTGGAGGCCATTTTTGTGGAAAATAACAATTCTCAAAACTTTCCCATGAGTGATACAAATCTTGTGGAGAATTTTCTAAAAACAAACAAAGAAGAGTTACTTTAAACATTTCACAATATTACAGTGCTAAACTTATTAAATAAGTAATTTAAAACAACATTTAACATAATGACCTTTCAATCGTTCAACGATCATTGACAAGTTAAATTGATATACGGAAAGCAGAAATTTGTACAAAAAGTGTAATGTAGTTATCATGACAGAGAACATTGAGGACAGAACATCTTTTACTGAATGATTATTTTACACCGCTGTTTTTGAACAAATTTTTTCATCTAAGAATACATCGCAACTGCATTGTAATGTTGGCTGTATCCATTTTAAAATTATTTTTAAAACATAAACATTGAACATTTGTGTAGACTTTCTTTAGGTTAAATATTTATGCAACCTTCCTTCACAAATCGTCTGTAGACAAGGACCTAGTCTCCTAATATTTTTAATCACGGGACCTAAATTAACCCACAATATTTGCAATCCATGTTGATAAAAGCAAGCTGTAGTCTGTCTATGTTGAATTTAAACAGGTACTCAGGCCAAACTGTTGTAGGTATTGTTAAGTATTAATTTGATGTGGTTTAAGGCATCGTCCAGTCAATGGTGGAGAAATTTGTTTGGAATCAAACTTTGTACTGTGTGTTTTGTTAATATGTGTTTGGGTGAATAATTGTTTGTCGAAAACAAACCGACCATCTGTTTTTAAAATGTCTAGGATCTTGTGGGTGCAGTGGTGCATTAAGGTGAGTGTGGTTAGCGCAGTTGAAAAGATTTCTGACTTCTGACCACGTTCGAACTCAGCTCTGCCAATGTTTAAATATCTGTGTGACCTTCTTTTCCGCCTAAGCCAACTAAGCTTTCCATCATTCCGGGGTAGGTAAATGAGTACCAGTGTTTGCTGGGAGCTAACCTGTGATGGATTAGTGTCCCGTCCAGGGGGAGTCCAAGACTCTCATCCCCTTAACACTACAGAAACCGGAGATAAGCGCCGGCTCCATGGGCCACTTTGCCAAGATTTGAATATTTGTGTGACCTTCTTTTCTGCCTAAGCCAACTCAGCTTTCCATCCTTCCGGGGTAGATAAATGAGTACCAGCGTCTGCTGGGAGCTAACCTGCAATGGATTAGTGTCCCGTCCAGGAAAACACAGGCTCTTTGGGCACTTGGCTCAAAAAAGGATTTAACTTGGTGCTTCATCACAGAGATGAAGGGGATCGAGGGAAAGCTTTGTACATGGTGATTTTCGTTTAAATTAGTTGGTGTTGCCAAATTTTAGAGAACAATTCAGAAAGCAGTGTGTTGTATATTGATTTCACAGGAGCCATTTATCATTAGAATAAAATTAATTTAACCATCAGAATAACATTGTGTGATGCAGTTCTGCCGTCAAGTGTTGTGGACTGATATTGTCCGCAGGGAACATTTATCCTTAGAATAAATATCGCAAGCCGTGTAACGCAGCTTTGCCCTAAATTGCTGTGGAATGTTTTTGTTCACAAAGTACATTTATTCTCAGAATACTAGCCTAAACTGTGTGATGCAGTTATGTCACGTGTTGTGAATTGCTTTTGTTTATAAGGGACATTCATTCTTAAAATGACATTGTAAACTATTGTGCATTGCTCTCGTTCAAAATATAATAATAAACTCAGTGATGCATTCTTTTTCTCAAGTGTTGTGGATTGCTCTTGTTCAAACGGGCCATGTATTCTCAGGATATGGTAAACTGCGTAATGCAGTTCTGTTTAAGTGCTGTGAATTGTTCTTGTTCACCTTGTTCACAGGTGCCATTTATCTTCAGAATAACTGTATAATATCCTATAAACTCCGCTATGCTGTTCTGTCCTCAAGTGTTGTTGTCTGTTCTTGGTAGCGATGAGTCATCAATCCATGACTGAGTGGTACAGTCCTGTCCTCTCTATTAGCATACATTCAATTTCCCTAGAAACCTTTTATTTCTCAAAATGTTTTATTGCTCTGATGAACGTTGGCAGTACTTACGAAAATCGCAATGCAGATAAAGCATAAACTTATCACATCTTGGGAAAAACCATATCGCTTAAGCTACGGATAATAGAAAATTGAAATACAAAATGCAAACCCAGCTACAAAGCCAGTTCATCCAAGTTATGTATCAAGTTAACATGTACACAAGAATAGCTCTTTAGGATGGATAACGAAAAGTTAGCCTGGACACTAAGCCACCTGAAATTGACAACTTACCACATTTATAGGATGAAGGGGATTAATTATCGTCAGAAGCAAAATATTGCTTGCTTCTGACACTGCGTTTGGACTGTCTCCATTGAGAACTTTGTCCCTGAAATGAAAAGACAACCACCATCACTCACAAGTAGTGTTAGGACAGAATAGACCAGTTTGAACTCCCAGTTGCTGCTAATTTAAATGGCTGTGGACTCATTATATACATTCTGAGCCTCGTTTTGTTGTTAATAATTCAAAACTACAAGCAAAAGAGAGCGAGAAGTCACACCTCCAACAGCATACACAATTGTAAGTAGTGTAAAACTGCATTGGAATTTAGGAATATTTAACTTCATAGTGAGGCTAAGACTGTATAAAATGAATACGTTGTTATTGTTGTCAGTCACATCAACAATACAGACAGTTGTAAGTGGTGTAAAACTGCATTGGAATTTAGGAATATTTAACTTCATAGTGAGGCTAAAACTGTATAAAATGAATACGTTGTTATTGTAGTCAGTCACATCAACAATACAGACAGTTGTAAGTAGTGTAAAACTGCATTGGAATTTAGGAATATTTAACTTCATAGTGAGGCTAAGACTATACAAATTGAATACGTTGTTATTGTTGTCAATCACACCAACAATACACACAGTTGTAAGTAGTGTAAAACTGCATTGGCATTTAGGAATATTTAACTTCATACCGAGGCTAAGACTATACAAATTGAATAGGCTGTCACTGTTGTTAGCGGCAGCTGAAAATAAGAAATAGTCTATTTTATTTAAAAAAAAATTTAGCGAGGATATTTATGGGTATAATTGTTGTCCAGACTTTTCAACGCAACAATTTCCCTGACAGAAACTTTGCCCTAAAGTTTAATCATGGAAACATTTAACATTTCAACCTTTCAACTGATTAAATATCTTGTGCAGTTTACCTAATTTCAGACACATTTTAAAACTTAATTTAAAAGCAATTCAACAAAAAGAAGTTTTTGAAGAACATATACCCACAGCCCAGTCTTCTGACAATGAAATTACTAATAATATGCTTTAGCGACAAAACTTCGCTTCTGGAGCTTTTCATTTCAAAATATATTATAGTTTACTTCGTTGATAATCAGTTTTCCTTGTAATGTTTGAGCTTATACACCAACGTAGTGCCCATTTTATAGCCTCAATTTAGCTATTGTACCAGCACGCTTGTGTTATCTGTTATCTGTGCCTGACTGCTTTATTTGTTAGCAGTTCTCAATGACATGCAATAAACCCGTTAACTACAGAATAATCTCATTATTTAGGCAATAATCTCATCAATTAGGTAATAAACCCATTAATTACACAATAGTCTAATCAGTTAGGCAATAATCTCATTAACTGTTCAATAAACCCGTTAATTACACAATAATCTCATCAACTAGGTAATAATCTCATCAACTGGGTAAATATTTTCATCTATTAGACAATAAACCTGTTAATTACACAATAATCTCATCAATTAGGCAATAATCTCATCAACTGGGCAATAAACCCTTTAATTACACCATAATCTCATCAATTAGGTAATAATCTCATCCATTAGGCAATAAACCTGTTAATTACACAATAATCTCGTCAATTACGCAATAATCTCGTCAATTACGTAATAATCTCGTTAATCATACAATGAATACAATGAATCCCGTCAATCACGCAATAATCTCATCAATAACGCAATAACCTCATTAATTACACAATTTTGTTATTAATAACGCAATACTAACATACAAGAAAAAACAAGTCTACCTTTTAATTTCTTGACTTTTTGAGTAATTGACAAACATCTGTCTACCAAGAACTGTAATCGAGTTTGTCTGTAAAAAACAATTAGATTGCTAAGTTCTAGTTACCCAAATCTTCTGTTCTTGTTTAAGTCTAAGCTACACGAACCGGGGACACCCAGACATATTTTGTAAAATAAGCCATTCACAAGTTGATCCGACAACTGGGCTGCAAATAATGGAGGTCAAAGACCGACTAAAATTTGCTCATGTCCGACAAAATCCCAAGTGTGGTAGAAAAATTTTTTGATACTAAGTTAATTTATGGCAACGATGAATAAAAACCTGCCGCGAGTAAATCATACTTTGTGGTCAGACCATCTTTATTAATTACGGCTTTCCTAAGTCACTAGCACATACTACTTGGGTGCTACTTGTGTACTATTTGGGTATCAATTGGGTAATGAAGTTTTCTTTTACATTAGCGTGGTTTGCCCTCCGTTTTATTCAAATGGGGGCTTTCCCTCCGTTTTCCCAAAACTTCAAACCAAAAAATCATCAATGAAGCTTGAATTTATAACAGTAATTGGATCGCTACTTATTGGAAATTTGAGTTCAGCCAATTAGCGTACAGTGTTTGCGATGCTCAGCGAATCCAGTGAGACCACTTGCAGTGCAATGCGTCACTGTAGCCTATTTTTACCGATAAACAACACGGGTCTTTTTTTGCATTTTTGCTTTTTACATTTTTCCTTAAAAATAATCCAGAGAAAAAGCATTTTAAAAAATGCTATTTAGTTCTTAATCGTTTTAAAACCGGTAGGCCGATTAACTAAACAATCGGCATCGAGATCGATAACGTCGATAGTTTGTGGTAATCGGAGTGGTAATCGGAGTCGGTATGTGTCTGAAGCAATCGCATTATTCATTACTTTCAGACAGAATTTTCTTATGGAAAATTTATCTGTTTGTTTTATAAGTGCAACATTTAAAGACAAAGATCAGTTATACCTGTTCGGTATACAATTGTAATCCACAATAAGTTTTCTTTATCTTACGAAATTCCATCTTCAAGTTTGAACTCGAAAAGGTTTACAAATGCCAAACTATAGGCGGATCTTTGTTTACATTTTCTCTTTCACTAGCATATGCGCCCGTTTCTAATAAGATTACAGAAACTGAAGCAGTATATTGAGAAAGTTTTGTAAAATAAACATGTTTTGAAAATATGAGAGTGATATGCTAAAACTGTTCCTGTAATTTACTGGAGATTTTACGGAAAATGTATGGCTCATTAACGGTTTTGCCACCCAGCAGTTTTGAGTATTTTGGAACCGCGATATTTTACCAAAACTGCTTGAATAGCGTCACAGTTTTCACCTCTTTGTTAGTTCGACCAGCTTTCTGAAGTTATAGACTCAAATTATTACTCTTCTTTGTTCGTTAGCTAACTAGAGTTGCTAATGAATCAGAATGTAAACAATGACGTCGCCTATATAAGACGAGTTAAAATGAGTAATATTTTAAAGCATTTTTGACTAAATATTCACCAAAAAACAACACAGTGAGCCGTAGACGTTTTAACATATTTGTCGAGGCAGAATAGGTATACTTTTATTCAACATTATTTTTATCAAGTAAAAATATTATTCGTTTAGTTTTAAAAGCAACGTCAACTATTAAATCACGTCTTTGTTTAAACAGCTCAAATTCAAAACGATGAACTCAACAACGTTTTAACTGAAACTTGTCAAGAAAAAAAGGATGATTAAAGATAGTTCAATGACCTTGAAATGTTGACAAGGTTTTGAAACAGAATAATTTCATTTTCATTCAACATCGCTGAGAAAACAAACTAGTCGCTTTGAAACGGTGTGTAAAACTAAAACTGGAAGTGCTCACGCGGTTCTAGGGTCAGTTGGGAAAATTGAAATTTTGACCACTTTTTCTCTTGCAACACTCCGAATGGTTTATTACGACCGCAAATCGAAAAGTGCCATTTGGCAGTGCCTAAATCTATATTTTGTAATGAAACTACCAAGGTTAAAATCAAAACAATGCCAGATGGTTAGACCACTTTGAAGCAGTTGGCAGGACGCTTTCTTGCTACAATTAAACAATGCATAATTTGTTTCGTTAGTTTGTGTAATCAAACTTTTCCCTCGTTCAATATGGAATCAATTTGGACGAGTGCGTTTTAAAAAGAATCAATTTGAGCTTTTTAAAACACACAAGTGCGAATTCATTCCCCACTGAACGAGTAAAAGGTTCGATTACATGTTAATCATATACAGAAAAAATTATTAAAAAAATGGCAAAAAAGCAAAACGTGGCCAATTCTACAATGGCATTTTTCCGAGTTACCCAAGATCACTCCAAGTATCCGAGATTGCGTTTACATTTGTATTAAGAACCCAAGAGAACTCGCTGACCTTAAACGAAATGGTAAACTTTCAAAATGAAGGCTAGCAAATATAATTGGTAGAGCCTTTCTCTGGAATTTCTGTTAAAGATACTCAAATTGCAGAAAAAGAGGTTATCTGACAACACGAACAAGTGATTTTTGTCTACAACTGAAGATGAGCGCAGAGAATGAATGAAATAGTTAGATCAACATAGGAAAATAAACTTTGCAATTTTAGGATACCCAATTGTCGCAGTCAACACAGTTGCATTTTTTTTATTCCTAACACTGCATGATAATACTAAGTCCGAAAAAATTACACTATTTTAACAAATCAAATTCAACTTTTGTTCTCTGCCGTAACTTTTCGTCCGTTTTATTCATTTTACTGGCGACCTTTAATCGTTTTTTAGTTTTCTAAAGCAAATACTTCTTATTTGTAACAAGAAACAAAGTTGACTTGTTTTTGTCTATAAAAATGTTAAAGTTTATTTGTCTCGTCTTTTTAACTTATTAATAAAATGAATCCACATTACAAAGCTCAACAAACGTACGTGGAGTACGTCTGCACTTTCCCGCCTTTTTGGCAGTGGCTGATTAATGGCGGGAGAAGCTCACGGTGTTAATTAATTGCGAAAAAAATATAATTGCCAATAACTGCCATTGCTAAAGAGTTTTATTTTATTCAAAATCAATTCCTTTGTCTAAATTTCTACAAAAGCAGTTTTCTCAAACACGTTTCGAAAAATACAACTTACGTCAGTTACCATGACAATTGGAGTACTTCGTGTTGAGACGCTGTTTACATTACAAGCTGAGTGGCCTAGGAGTACTCCGAGATCACATCTTGCGAGTGACACAACTGGGTCATTCCCGGGAGTACTCCCGGATTACTCGAACGTTTACAAACGCAATTTTGGAAACTCGAGTGACCCGGCAGTGCTCCGAGATAATTCGAGAATCGCTAGTGTAAATAGGATCTTTGTTATGTAAAACGTTTTGAAGAATATTATATCCAGGATAACGCTTTGCTTTTATTAGAAATTTAATATATAGATTTAGGCACTGCCTAAAAGCGGAGCTCCCATTAAGAGATATTAACCGTACTGCAGTCTCTGAATTGAAAATCTACTCTACTCGTGTACACGGACGTCGTACCTACGTACGTATGTACGGACGGACGGACATGACGTTGAAAATTCAACTCGACGGATATACGATATTTTCTTAAGTATGGTGCTCGGCAATTCAGATGTTACTTTCTGTATGTTTAACTGATGTGTAGCTTATTTGATTTTTCTAAGGTCGAATAATTATTGGGCTCCTCGGTTGAGTAATAAAAATTAATGACAGTTTCGTTATTCGCATAAACTATTTCATATTCAGACTTTGCTAAGGACTTACAGCAGTAAGAAGGATTAAACAACAACTTTTCAACATACGTAAAATAATCAAGTTATCCATTTCTGCTTCATTATATTAATACTTTCACGAAGCTGAAAGCATATAACTTTTTAAAAGGTAGAAAATAACGTTAGATCATATGAAGCTAGCAAATACTGACAGAGATTGTTAAGTTATTTTTTTTACTTGAAGATGAACGTAATTTGTTATAACATTTTTAACCCAACAAACAATTTTTTAATCTAGAAAGAAGGAACGGGAACGTAGCTTTCAGTTTTATTTGGTATAAAGTGCGTAGAAAGAGTACAAAGACGAAAATGTCAAGCTCAACACGATTAACGTAAAGATTTGCAAGCATATTTTTCTTTTAACTTCATTTTATGTTTCGATTTCGTCACTATCAGAAAAAAAAAGCTTCTTAGAATACTTAACGAACTATGAACATATTATTTGCCGACTTTGAGGTCTCAAGCCGAGGTCATCATGTTCAAGCACAAGGTCACGGTATTTCACGATTTGAAGCGACCCTGAGGCGGAAAATAATATATATATTTTTTTGTATCAAGAAAAGGAGGTAAGAGAGGAAGGCCCGTACACATCGCCATTTTTCTTGTGACGTTTATGAAAAAATTGCAAAGTAACGTGTTAAGTTCAAAAGCAGTTATGCCTTCTAGTATTCACCCTTCCTTTAGACTTTGTTAGAACCTGTGCCAAACGTTCACGTCGTATTTAGTTTTCTTTGCCATGTTGACCGCTTGTTGTTACTCTTTGAACTACTGAATTTGTTTCGCGTTTTTTAGATTGGAGTCACTTTTCTTCCGCCAACATTTGTCAGGTTTTCTTTAGAAGTTTCCCTTTCCGGATAATAGAAATCACTTTCGTCGTGAGAATTTACACGTCACTTTCAACTTTAAAAACAATAGCGAATATTGTTGGCAAATAAATTTTTTTAAAATTCTGCTGTTTTTCTGTCAACACTGAACCGTTAAGAATCCGGAATCAGTGTCCCTATCTGGCCAGCCAATCAGAGCACACAGTTTGATGGAATCCGCACTTCAAAAAAATGTTGTGCTAAAAGATAAGAGATCTAAAGTTATCATTATTAAACATTGCTACTGTTATTATTATTACTATTTTTATTAATTACTACTACTATTATTATTACCATTATTATTATTATTATTATTATTATCATTATTATTATTATTATTAGAATAGAGCAGCGGTTTTCTTTCTTGTCATGTGATGATAACATACAAAAGAAATCACTGCCAAACAAGAACCGTATCAACTTTTAGCCTTTTTTGAAAATGACTTTTTAAGTCAAATCAATAAACATTTACATCTCAACATATTAACTTTCTTCCAGTTTTGAAAACTCAGCAAGAAATACTTTCAAATTCAAGTTAAAGAATTAAAATAAACTAAACGATAAAGAATTGACCATTAAGTTGCGACTAACCTGAGCGAATGTCACTAAAGCGATGGCTGAATCTAAACTCTAGAGCAAAGAGAAAAAGTATCAGTTATACATACGTAAGACGTAAATCAGAATAATAGTAGTTAGTAGAGTATCTAACTGGTAATTAGTAATTCATAAGCTTTTCCCTGACTTTCTATTACTTTTAATTCGGGGCTAAACTGCGATGAACTAAACGAAATATCCCAAAGTATTGCTCCGTTTTGGGCGGACTAAGGACCCTTGTTGGTTTCATTACTGGAGTACTAAAGAAACTGTTGATACTCTCATGTCACTTATATAACCAAGCCATCCATTAACTTACAAAGGTTTAAGAACTAATCATATTTTCAAAACTTATTCACTAATTATTCTAGTTGCATAGAAAAATATTTCTGTGGTAGCATTAAAGTCGTAACACAACAACCAAACACTTATAAATTTGCAAAGATACAACACCAACTAACTTCCCTAAATGTTATATAAAGTTTGATGCATGGCCAACAAATAGTTGCACCTAGATTAAGGTCCATACAATTATAACTATTCGATCAATAATCAAACAGCACGGTTAATATCTTATCAGAGAGAGCTATATTCAGCTTATTTGAGAGCTATTCAGAAAGCTATGCGTCTTACGAAAGTGCTTTGTTAGTTTATGCAGGCGCTATGTGTGTGCACAGGTGTAATGATACAACCATACACTATTGATATCTCTATTGACACTCTGATTTACTGTGATCAAAATAGATTCAAACGCCTTCATTCGATAACTAATAGTTTGAATTTGCAGCTCCAGTGCACTATTTTGAAAATTTGTTATTACAAGAAGTTTCTAATATAAAGTGACGTGTTGCGAGCTGATACGAATGTGTTACATTATAATACGTTGTACTTCTTTAGACTCAATACTGTTTAATGTTAGAAATTTGCAATTGTAATTCAAAGCTTGTATAGTCTAGTAGGTGAAAAAGTATTGTGGAGTCATTTATTATTGTGCTGAAATTTAATCCAAACAGAACATGAATTAAGAGATCATGAGGACCTTGAATAAAAAGACATGAAAATTTCATAAATAGCACAAATATAAATACCATATCTAACGGGAGCAATTCTAAGCGATAAATTCAATTTTCAGAATGAGTAAAGTCCGAATATTCTCATATTTTTTACTGTAATTAGTTCAGTACGACGCACGACTTAACACGCTTAAGAATCATAAAACCACATTTTCCTCCTCCAGGTAAAACAACGGTCAGCTTGATGAACACTTCCACTTTTTTCTTCAACGTGAAAAAAGCACTTCAACAATTTTCAGCAAACTGCACACTAACAACCGATCATTGTACTCCCTGTTCACAAAAATCAAAATCATGACTCTTGTAAAGCTAAAACACCTATACAAGCAGCAAATTAAGTTTTTCTTATTTCATGTTAAAGCTCGAGATCTTCGTTTGCATTCATTAAAAAGTAGACTTACCTCAAACTCAACCAATGCCTGTCTAATTTTTGGAAGAAGGGTTACGTACCTGAAATAAAGCACAGAAATCCAGTTTGCATTACGACAAAAATACTGCAAATGAATGAGAAAGGTAAAAAGTCTAAAACAATCCGTCAATTTTTTATTATTCAAAGTCAAGGCCAGCTAGCTATCATAAACGCTTCTGATTTAAATCAGGGGAACAACCATAAATTTATGTCGAAGGCAAATATGTATACATTCACAAACTATATAGTAAATAAAATATGATTTACTGCTGCGAGTGAAGCGAGTCGCTTCATATTCGGAACACAATGTAATTGTCGGATGTCACTGGCAACGAACATGCGATACATACGATCAGCGGTTCAAGTCCATAATGAATCGAGAGTCGATTCAAGGATGTCTCTAGCATTTTGGTACACACGATACATGCGATCAGCGGTAGTAAGAGTTAAAAGTGTGATACTCCAAAAACGCAAGAGGAAACCCTATCATGCAGGTACGATCAAGTGTAATACGCTAATTAACGTGTATTTCTTGGGTTATGGAAAACATCTCTAAGTGCGTTCCCTCTAACGCTAATTTACACTTCTCAATGCCAAAAATAGAACAATATCGTCACTATAACAAAATAGTTTACTTCCAGCACTTTCTGTTAGAAATAACTAGTTAGAATACTTTGGAAAAAAAGATTCGTTTTCAAGGACCATGATAACGACAGCTGACACTTTTTCAAGGCATGTTTGTAAGATGATAAATAATTACATTTTTGTGATGAAAATATGCGGGCTAAACAACTCGGCATTTGTATAAAAATGTTAAAGAACAATTCAAGAGTTCCTCTGTTGTATAGATCATTAAAGGTCACCACCTGGCTGACACGTCACCAATAGTTATGTATAGTATGAAAGTTTTCAAAAATTGTATTAAGTGTTATGCAACAGAATTACCTTTCATTAAAGAACAGAAACTGTCACTCAACAATAAAGTGGACACTATTCGTGCTAAAGTGTTTGTTTATGTGAACTTTTGATCCCTAAGTTTTATTGAATATCAGCTGCTGCTGGTATAATTTCTATTCTTGACTTTTGATTTTAAGGTCTTAGTGTTTGGTTTTTTGCTTAACTTATCTTATAACTTATTGTATTTTAACACAGTCGTTGCCGGTGTCCGGGGGGCGGGGGGGGGGGGGGGGGGGGGGGGGGGGGGGGGGGGGGGGGGGGGGGGGGGGGGGCGGGGGCGCGGGGGG
>JAOBAY020023551.1:0-14603 GCA_025331085.2 Zoanthus sociatus | reverse complement strand
CATAAAAACCGAAAACCGAGCGAAAAAGTATTAATTTTCCGTCACCGTACTATGATTTGTTAACCGCAAACCGCCGTGAAAATGAGGAGATATCCGCAATCCGACTCCCAAAATGGTCTGAAACCGCCTAACCGCCAGACTATAATAGGGCCCCTTCATATATGATAAAGAACATTTCTAAATAGGGTTTTATCTTGGTGGCATATTAAATAATTGTTTTGAATTATTTGATCTTTGAAATGATAATCTTCGTTGTGTTCATTCAGACAGTTTATAAATTGTTTTTCAGGAAGCAAAAAAGGGTGTGGTTTTTTCATCATTCCCTCCAGTGCTACACTTGCAGCTCATGAGGTTTCAGTATGATCCAATCGCTGATGCAAATGTGAAAATTAATGATAGGTAAGCTTTAAATCATTACAGATAAAAACCTTACTAACTGGGAATGTTTAGGTTTGGGGATTGATAGAAAAGATAGTAGTTTGAGTAACTGGTAACTTTATCAGAACACAGGAAAACCACAAGGTTTTTTTTAAATTACAGTACATATTTGTAAGGGTGAGCTGGTTGGCGAAGCTGGTAAGATCTTTGCCTTCCAACCACATTCCCCAGTTCTATTATTGGCTTTGCCATGATTAAAAGATTGTGCGATCTTTCTGGCCTAACCTAACTCAACTTTCCATCCTTCTGGGATAGGTAAATGTGTTCTGCATCTGATGGGAGATAACCTGTGATGGATTAGTATCCTGCCAGGGGAAGTCAAAAACTTTTATTTACACAATAAGAATGAAAGATTAGTGCCGGCTCCATGGATCACTTGGCTTGTAAAGGGTTTTTACATATTTGTAAAATTGGCCTGCTTCCAACAGCTGTGGCTTCATATCTTTAATAGTTTACAAGCTTGCTAGTTGACAAGAGCTCTGATAACAGTAATGCAGCTGAACAATGCCTTCAACAAGATCGTTGCAAGGCTGCATTTTGAGGGTCTTAGATGTTTTGAAACAGCGGCTCAGACAGACCCAGAATTACAAATACATGGGTTCTTTTTAGTCTGATAGGAGGTTGAGATAGTATTCCTACGATTTAACCTCCAAATTTGGGAAGACTTAGAAGTCTAACCATTTGCAGATGTTAGAACAAAGACAACACCTTCTCTTCAATTAATTTAAGACCCTGAGTGTTGGTCCAGCTGTGGATCAAACTGAGCTTCTCGCATGGGAGACTGGTGGCTTACAACTTGGCTAACCAGGTGGCAGTAACAATTGCAATATGAATTGTTCAAATTAATATAATAATTATTTTTAGAAATTTTAAGTCAATATGCATGCACCAAATATTTTAAGGTTATACTTTGGATAAACTTCCAGACATTCTGTTTGTATCTGCAATCATTTTTCTTTTCTTATCAAGATATGAATTTTATGAAAAACTCGAGCTGGACCGGTTTCTTCAAGAGCGAGAAGCGACTCCAGCAACTTACATGCTACACGCAGTTCTTGTACATAGTGGTAAGTGTACAGTAACATGAAACATGTAAGATATCTGAACAGAACATAACTAAAATGTTGCTGAAAATAAGTATGTGTAATCAAATGGTGACAAGTGAAATTGGGGAATAATTTCACATGTGTTTTGTCCAAATTTTAATAATTTCCCAAGCCTTTTATTGCTGCAACATTAGAATCTGTAACATCTTCAAACCTGGATTCCATTTTGGTTGCATAGGAATGGTTGCCATGGCAATTTTGTAATTTCACATGTGAAATTATAAATTAATGCTGAAATTTCGCGCCAGAATTAAGGAGTAATTTGCCACCCATGATCTTAATGGTAAAACAGTTAGTTCATCAGCAAGATACCTAAACTGTGTGCAGTTCTTCAATTGGTTTCTTCCCCATTAAATCCTCTTCAAATATTTTCATCTCAAAACCATTGTTTTTCTGGTTTAATGATATATAAGTGCTTGCTTCTTCTTTTAAAGTCACTCTTATTACTGTGAGACCATTGTGCTGGATTCGTAGACCAAGCCACATTTGGAGTAACATTTAACCTATTGTCATAGCCAACTTTGGTCAGAACCTGATTACCACCAAGTATTATTTGAAATTTGTATCCCACTTTCCTTGTTTTATCTCACACTTGCTTATTCAGTTATCTCATCGAAATGTCTCACCTCAATCAATGTTTTTAACTTGTCTTAATAAACTTGTTTGTTTAATAAACTTGTCCCTATGTTGCAGGTGACAACCATGGGGGGCATTATGTTGTATATATCAATCCCAAAGGAGATGGAAAGGTAAGGATATATACTGTATTGACTTCCAAAATAGATATCTAGTATATAACTGCTTGATCTAAACTTCTTTTTTGGAATAAATTTTTGTTGTTAGTCTTTCAACAAAAATTGTTGCTTTGACGCTTGAATCATTAGTATCTTATTCTATAATTTGGCAGTGTACACATCAGTCTTTAAAATAAATTTAGAAGCTCTTTGCTGAATTCTTTCTAATTTGTTGATATTCTGTGCTGTGTATGGTGACCAGATAATGGTCATATTTTTTTTTTATTGTTTTTGGCTTATCTTTGGTTAGCGGCGACAACGATTGCCGCAAAACCAAAGAGATGCGAATCATTCACCGATTGGGTACACTAAATCCCAATGGGATGAATGAGCTCTTCACTTTTATTTAATTTATTCATGTTCACGTTTCTTTTTTTCGCATCGTTGGTTGTTTATTATCTCCATGGCTACCTTGTTTCTATTGGCTAGTTTTTCATCTCTCTGCCTATATAAAAACTACACATACATATTTGAAATACCGATCCACTTATAAAGGGACCCTTGTCCTGTCCAAACTGTTAATCGTTTCATACAAAACAACGAGCTGTCAAAGTATACCATTAATTTGGTCGTAACAGACCTTTACTTTTGAAAGAATACACAATTCTTTGGATTTTAGATGTATTTTATTTAATATTTGCATTTCTGTAGTTAGTTACAAATTTTAATCACTGACATGCTTCTAAAACGACCCTTGACCTGTCCAAACTGCCCAATCCTTTCATTCCAGACAACGAGCTGTCTAAGTACCATTAAATTGGTCATTATGATTCTTTACTTTGGAAAAAATACAACATTCATTCGGAATCAAAGATCTGTTTTTTTTTTAATCCTATGCACTTCTGCTGGTCTTCAAAACCTTGACATACGAAAAGATTGGCTCGTCGAAAACTGAAACCTGTTCATTTAGTTAAACAGCTTTGGAACAATCCTTAGTCACTTATTAAACTCGGCAAAGATTGTTTTGTTCGCCTCGCTTTTCACCAGGCTCTGAAGACACAGAGAAAATTTCTTATTTTTAAATTTAGTTTGATCGTTTATAAACATTACTCGGTTAAGTGGCTCTTTAAAGAGATACAACTTTCGCACAACCGATCAACTTGTTCTTTGCCATCTTTTATCTGCTCTTAAAACAACGATTATGTCTGAATAAGGCAGGAGCTGTCTTAATTTGAAAAAAATAATAATTTTATAAAAGAAAGTTTATAAAAGAAATCTAATGGACTTTAATGAAATGTAAACTGATGCTAATCACCAAGAAAAGAATGCCTCTTCTCTGTGACCTTAAGCTCAGTAACAACATTTTGGAAGAAACTTCTTAATTTTGTGATCTTGGTTTAATCACTAATAACAAGCTGTCATGGAATGCGCATATTGACAAAATATCTAGTAAAGCAAACAAGATTCTTGGTCTTATTAAAAGGACTTGCAAAGGTCTCAACGATGTTGCCACCCTAAAGACGTTGTATTGTGCCTTTGTAAGATCTTATATTTGGAATACTGTACCATTATCTGGTCACCATACACAGCAAAGAATATCAACAAATTAGAAAGAATTCAGCAAAGAGCTTCTAAATATATTTTAAAGACTGATGATGATTATGCCACTCGGGTGGAGAAACTTAACTTGTTTTCACTACAGGATAGACGTTTTTTGTTTGATATTTTGTTTTTTTTATAAAGTTTTGAATGGTTATATCAATATAGACATTTCTGCATTTATAAATTTTTATTCAGACTCTGATAGATACTGTCTGAGGGGTAGGGATGAATGCGTACTCCAAAAGAACTATGCAAGGACAGATATTTTCAAATTTAGCTTTTTTAATAGGGTAGTTGACATGTGGAACGTGTTACCATTGTCAACTCGTCGCGCTCCAAGTATTTATAGTTTTAAGAGGGGAGTATTTGAATATTTGGCCACTCGATAATCTTTTAAATATTTATGTTGTTACTCTCACAATATGTCAATGATTTATATTATATAAATATATATGATTACATTTTCTTACTATTTCTGTAAGTTTAAGGTGGTTAGCCTTGTGTGGGGTCTATGACTCTTTTGTTAACCGTCCTTATGACATGTTTTTTTACTCTTTTGTCTCTTGCCATTGAATTGTAATAAATAAATAAATAAAACATGTTCCCCGTGCCTTTGTAAACTGCATCTTGGGTTTTCACTGATGTGCTCTCAAACTGGTCTAAGCGTTCACCTCTATTTTCACCAGGCCGTGAAGGCACAGAGAACATGTGCTTTTTTTTAAATAGTACATCCCCTTGCTTAAAAGATTTTGATAAGCAACCTTCGTTCACTGTAAAACTCCCCGCCTACAATTGGTCAAAATCGATCACATGATTTCGGTTAATCTGTCACTAACCAGCAAGACCGTATCATAATGAACGTTAACATTTGTTTCTTGATCCAACCACAATCCTTCAGTAAATTTAAACTGCAGAATATATGAATCAAAATGATTATTATTAAGCTTTTACTTCAGCAAAAAGTTATTGCTTCGAGCGAGCGTAGCGAGTGAGCAGCAACACTAATCGTGACGGGCTACCTGTGGTTAATACCAGTTTCAAACTCGATTTTTGGACTGGCTGGCGATTTATGGATGATTTTGTGAACAGGTAGTACAGAGGTCAGCGGTAGCGAAGTCTTAAACACATGCGTAGGACACGGTTTGACAGACTGCTTTAATGCAAGTGGTGATCGTGAAGCTGATCGTTGTTTTAGCAACGCGTTTAGAGGAGAACAATGTGCTTTTATGATTCTTTAGCTCTGTTATTTACTTTCAAATCACCACGTGCGTTTAGCGACTTGTAAGTAATGCTTTATAGATTTTCATACTGTATTTTGTTTTTTCGTACTGAAGTAATTGCAGTAGAATGCTTGAGAATGTACAGACTTTAGACTGAGAATATGTAAATATGTAACTGAGAATATGAGAATCAGAATATACGGACTTTAATCATTCTGAAAATTATAGTTTAAATTTATCACTTAGAATTGCTGCTGCTATCCATGATATTTACATTCGAGCGATTTATGAAATTTTCATGGAAATGGTTTTACAGTAACATGTATGGAAATATATGGAGCTTAATAACTCTGTCATTATTATTTATGCTCACAGTCTTCATGATCTATTTAATAATTTCTCTTGGGATCAAATCTCAGCACAATAATAAATGACCTTACAATACTTTTTCATTCATTAAACCACACAAACTTTAATTCACAATTGCAAATTCTGACTGACATTAAAGCAGTATTGATTCTAAAGAAAGACGATGCTCATTTTAGATCCCGTTTTTCTCTCACGTATAATTTTATAATGTAATACAATCGCCATCAGCTTGCAGCACTTCACTTTCTATTAGAAACTTCTAGTTGAGTAACATATATTCTTGGGCTTGGTCTCGGGCTTGGGCCTTCTGTGGTCCACGTGAAACGTTAGTAGACACAGGCAGCCCGTAAAATCGATTTTGAACCTTTTGTAAGATTGGGGACAAGCATGAGATCGAGGCCTTCGAAGAAAAACAACATGGCGGCAAATTGTGCGGAGAGCGACGAGGAGGTTGATATAGAAGGTGTTACTGATCAAGATGATTGGACAAGTTTTCGCGATTCTTCTCTACAGGATGAAACAACCGCATCGTAAGATATCGCTTTATTTGTTTCGGCCTTTGTTTCTGTGTGAGAGGAAGAATCGAAATTGTCCAAACGGCAAGAGCGTCTTCAAAATTTGAATGCTTTACATTATATTATCATACAAAATGAAAAGGATAGAGAGTATACTTACATGTACTGTATTTTCCGTCTAGAAGAGCGGATAAAGGCTTTAGCACATCAATTCTATTCCCTTCTGCGAACACCGCACTGTTTTCGACAGACTGCTGCGATGCGAATATATGGCTTGATTCGGTAAGTTTAAAAATTGATCGCTAATTGTTTATAACATGTACAGGAAAACAAGTAAGAACTTAATTGGTTTAGGTCCCCACACAACCATTGAAAAACCGGATATAATTAAGATGAAGATCCCCCTAAAAATTTTCGGTAAAATTTCGTGCTTTATGTTTTTATAAACCCTTGAAAACAATGTTTCGCTGATCATTACTTGAACATTGGGTTAGCTGTAGAGTTAACTAGGGTTCATTAATTGTTTTTTAAAAATTAAGCACAAAATCACTCAAAAAATTCTTCAGGGGGCATTTTCTTGATTATATTTGAAAAAGCTTCCGATCCAAATATTTCTTATATTTTGTATAATAACCTTCGAAAATTTTGCCTGTCAAAATAATTCGAGTGCAAATTGAAAATATGTTTTTTTAAATAATCAGAAATCTTGAGCCCAAAATAATAAAAATACTCACATATTTAAATGTGCAGCATATAACAATAAAAATAAAATACAATAAAACTCTGCCCACGTAAACAAAGGACAAAAAGTTTGGAGTTGCTTACCAAATTTTGCTGTTTTTTTTAAATTTGGCTTTATTTTTCACTGTTATTGCTTGTTATTAAACTTATATAATCACTAAATGACCTGTAATTTAATTTGAAGAAGTGTTAGATGATTGGCTGTCAGTCGTTCAATTCAAGATGCTAAATAGCTGGCAGTTTGTTTTTTTCCTAAATATAGAAAATTGACAACTAAAATCAACCGTTGAATGTTCCTATATCAATCAATCCAATTTTGATCTGAGTTTATCCCTGTAAATGGGGGTGGCCAGATTTACCCCATTTTGGTAGCAATCTCTGTAACTCCCGCTCTCGTTCTTGCTTGATTCATGGCATCCTTTTTCTCCAAACCAACACTCTTGCTCCCCTTCTCCACTTGTGTCTTCCACGTATTCTTTGGTTATCCTCGCTTCCTCTTGTCCTTCACTTCAAACTCCAATTATACTATTCCCAAAACATGCCCATCGTCCCTCCTCAACACATGGCCATACCATCTCACTCAATTTGCCTTTGCCATCTGAATGACTGTTTCCTTCAATCCCAACATCTCCATTAGGTCCTCTGCTCTCCTATATAAAAAAAAACATTACAGTACAGTGTAAGTGATTCAGAAGGAGTGTTAGAAGTTAAAATTGGTTCATTAGTTTAAGCCAGGCATACTACAGTAGTGAAACTCACTATTATATTATACTATTAGCCAATCTGCATATGGCTGACTTTACAATTAAGTATAAGATAGGAAATTGGTGAACATTCAAAATGCTTTTCCAATCATTTATTATCAACGAAAGGTTAATTATAATTTTACAATACCAGACTTTATCTGCAATGTGTTTCTGAAAAAAATTTGGGCTGCTGGCCAATTAGTGTTTTGAGTTACTTGACCTTCGGCGAGTTTCACTACAGTGATACCAGATGTAAACTAAGTCTATGAACCAATTTTCACTTCAAGTAGTCAATTGTCTATGAAAAGTTTAAGACTTATTTTATGAAAATGCAGTACTTGTAGTGTGTACTACATAAAACTACTGTAAGAACCGATTTTTTCTTCTAATGCCAGCTTCTGAATCACTCTAGTTATATTTTGAATTCATTATAAAAAAGATGAACTGCCATTGTTTAGTGTTTTGAGTTGTGTGTCCAGCTGCTGGTCATTTAGACTCTTCCTAAATTATTTAATGCAAGGGTTTATAAATGGAAAGACATAAAAAGGTAAACTTCAGTATTTGATCTATGGACAGCACACAAACATAACATTTCACTTTAGATGTTTTTGGTTCAGTGAGTTCAAAACTTACATGCTGGCAGACATTCAGTTAAAAACTAATCTGGCATTACTTTGATGGGGTAAATGTTAACCTATGGCTTTGAACAACTGTGTGAGCAAACTCTGGCGTAGGACATTTGCAGACTGCATATTTTTACTTGTGTGAACCTGATTGTAAAATAATAGTAATACAGCTGTAATAAAGGAGATGCTGCTGTAGGGGTTAGGGTTGGATTAGGGTTATTTACAGTCTGCAGTCTGCAAATATCATACATTAGACAGACATTAGACACAGGTTTGAGGGTTGCCTCTTGCACCCAGACATGACTCCATTATTGTCACTCATATTCCTTATAATTCCTCACTTATTAAAAGAAACAGCAGTTACAAAATATTGTGTTCCCTAAATGACTACTTTCACAAGTTGTCTTGATTTATTAGGTTTTAATGTTTTCATTAATTTGATGAAGCTGTTGTATGCAAATGCAGGGTTCTCATATAAAATTACACAATTCAACAAGCAGCCAAAATGTATCAACAGGCAACTACATTTTTGGTGAATTATCATCACGTGTGCTATAAAGAAATGTATTCCAATAGCTTTTATTTATCTTTGCTGACCAAAATTTAGTGATGCAAAAGTTTGTTTTGAACACAAGCCATATAATTTGTTTTTAGATACACATTCGGCTACCTTCATCCAAACAGCTGGTGGAATTTTGAGGGTCGCCAGCTTCTACTGAGAATATGATTTAAATAAACAGTGATACAGCAAAGATTTGTAAATTTGTTTTTTTTTATTACCAGATGTGGTCTCTGGATCACTGTGAAGATGAAAAGAGCAGAACAGCAATTGAGAAAATGATTCTAGAAGAAGAGTATCCTTATCATTAATTTTATAATTATTGATTTTTACTTAATACTTGGTTGTAATTAGCAAATTAGAATTATTGGTCATCTTGTAATTTTATTACAGTCAGTGCTATTTGTAGGTGGTAAGGTCTTTGCGTTCTAATCACAAGATCCCAGGTTTTATCCAATGAAAGCTAATTTGCGACTAAGATTTGGGTTTTTTTTGTGACCTTCTTTTCTGTCCAATTAAGCTCCCTCAGCTTTTCATTCTTATGAGGTTAGTAAATGCAATGGATTAATTAATGCCCTACGGTATGTATCCAGTGGAAGTTAAAGACTCTCATATAGTAAACACAATTGAAACTGGAGATAAACACCAATAAGCCACTTATCAGTGGCTTGCCAGTTGGTGGCTAAATTGCTTGGGTTGGACAGCATCAAGGGGTTAATCGTCCCTCATTGTGACTGTAAAACAAACCACAGCACTGCTTGATGATACATGTACATATATACTGTACAGTACAACCTGGTTCTTATTGGAATTTACATTAAGCCTGCTACTAAATAAGAGGATTGAAAAGAATCATAAAATACATGGCTCGACACAAACTCTTCAACTTACCAGTCTAATGGCAAGTGGCGTTACTTTGATGCTTATATACAGTATGGCCAAACATTTTCTTTTACTAGTGACTCGTTGAAATTCTGACATGTCTTACTTGATCAATACAGAAACTTGTATTTTGTTTAAAACTGGCCAAAGTGGCTAGTGGAAATAAAAAGTTTACTAGTTAAAACTGAATTTCTACTAGTATGTGGTTAGTTCGCTACCAGTAATGTTGAGTCCTGAAACATCTATATTGCAAAGAGTTCAAGTGAATCTAATAATTTGTGGTCTATCTGTTCTAATGGGAGCACTCTAACTTATATTGCTATATACCAACTATCAAAGTCCATTTTTCTTGTACTATTGGACGAGAGAACATCATGCGCATGTGAATAACTTTCGCTGTTTCCCAACAACCATGCGCTCAGCGGGCAAGATTATGTTATGGACCAGTAAATAACAAGACCAGAAGTTAATTGTAATTTGGTGTGATTTCAAAAGGTTTGGATAATAAAAAATTACTTAAAAGCTGCTTTTTGTTCTTCTTTAATAGTTGGTATATAACAAAACACTTAATAATGAACTTAACCTTGGGAAAGCAGTATATTTTGTGGTTCCTCGACAGCCATGTTTCCCTTGGCTCTGCCTCGGGAAACATCGGCAGTGTCGGGACCACAAAACGTACTAACTGTTTCCCTCAGTCTCAGTCAATAAGTGTTAATTATTATCTAAATGTATGTGAACAAGTAGTGTAGCAGAGGGTCTTAAGACTTTCTGTGGTCATCTTTGTACACTGTCTTAAAGTAAATTTCAGCATATCCAGCAGATGAAAATACTGTAGCTGGCAATATTGCCGATAGCCAGCACTTAACGTAATGACATCCATTAGCTTTCGCGTCCTAAGTTGGTTTTGCAGGCATGAGAAATCAAAAATGTTTGTGATGGATACAAATTGGCAGCCCCTCAAAGTTTTTTGAGGGGCTTTGGGCCTCGTTTTCATGTACATCAACTACAGTACATCATTTCTGTGCATGTGCTCCTTAGTTCCTCTTCGGCTACCTGTATGTTTGTTGCTTGAACAGTGCATGGGACACATATTGAACAGTCTAAAGACTAATGTTTAATAAATGTTTCTTTTCTAAATTTTTTAATAATAAATTGTATTATAGAAAAATTCGTCATCAGGTAATTTTAAGTTAAAAAAAAAATGAAAAAAAAATTCTAATAAAAGGAAGGTCAGAACAGGTGTCAAACTGGGTCCATTCACACAGAAGTCAAAAGCTCAACTGTCGAGCCACACTTGATTACTTTGATTACAACAGTCGAACCTCGATTATCCGGACCTTGATTATCCGGACCTTGATTATCCGGACCTTGATTATCCGGACCTTGATTATCCGGACCTTGATTATCCAGACCTTGATTATCCAGACCTTGATTATCCAGACCTTGATTATTCAGACCTCGATTTTCCGGACCTTGATTATCAAGACCTTTTGATTATCCAGGCTTTTTTTCTTGGCCTGTTTTTTTATGAATATTAATTAGTTGTCATCTTGAAAACCTGAAGTTGCAAATAGGTAAATTAAATCCTTTTATAAGACTGTTGAAACAGCATGTTATCTTTGTTAGGAAAAGCGACAATAAGTTTTTGAAGCAAACAAACATGCTTGAACATTTTAGCGTTATGAATATCTGAACAAAAAGTGAATACTTTTTGTAAGTTCATAAGACGTTTCTCTACTGTTCACATATTTCTATATCTTTTAATAACATTTGTATCTCACTAATATATAATTCATTTTTTTGATTATCCGGACCCTTGATTATCTGGACTATTTACTGAGGTCCCAAAGAGTCCAGATAATTGAGGTTTGACTGTACAGCCATATAAAAGGTAGATGATTCTGTATACCTGGGAAGCAAAATCACCAGTGATGGAAACTCAAAGAAGGATAAAGACGACAAATTTCCAACACCAGAGCAGCTTTTGCAATTGTATGTAGTGTTTGGAGGTCCACATACATCGATCAACACACAAAGCTGAGAATTTTCAATAGCAATGTATTAGCAGTCCTCCAATATGGATTAGAATCATGGAAGGTAACTCATTCAGCAGTAAGTTGGACATTGTTTCATTGCATAGCTATGGATTTTCTGACCAAACACATTTCTAGCACTGAGCTCCACCGGATCACAGGAACAACATCTCTCTCTCTCTGTAGACATCAAACAAAGAAGGAGCTGAATAGGTCAAACAAACCAAATGGAAGAATAAATGGGTTCAATGAATTGCCTTGTGATGGACACCAATAGGAAGAAAAAGGGGTAGACTGAAAGAGACATGCAGGGGTTTCAATAAAAGCTGGTTACTGGTGGTCTACCGCCGCCTGTGGGACCTCTTACTGTTTGGATTTCATGCACCTCTTTGCATCCAAAATTAATAGTTTGTCCAAAAAATCCTGCTTTGTGGTCAACAAAATTACCCATCGACAGCATGCTTTTTGATGCCAAGAATGCTGGAAATTGCATTTCCGAGCTTCTAGATTTCAAATTTTTCTGAGGGACCATGCCCCCAGACCTCCCCAGGAGAAAGGGGCCTTACCCATGTGTTACGGCCCCTTTAGTGGTCACAGCGACCTATTACACCTTCAATGGCCGCTTATAACAAATGTTATTGAAACCCCTGGACATGGAAGTGTTCAATATCTGAGGAAGATATGAGGAAGAAAAAATGGAGCTGGCGAAGGTGCGAACATGGGCAAAGGTCAGACAACATTAGTGATCTCTGGGGGCCTTATTTGCACCCAGTACAATGAGGATTAGGTAAGTATCTGCCCTTGAATTTCCAAACAAAATGCTGTTAATTTCAGCCACTATTTTTTAGATGGCAGGAGCAAAAAGTTGAACTGTACAAAGAAACTATATAAAATTGTGTACACATACCCTTAAACACGTAATAACAGATTGTTTGATACATGGAACAACAGAAAACTTTGCTCTAAAAAATTTCTTTTCCTGTAAAAGGAACAAAGAAATAATGTCACAATTTTTATACAAAAAGATCACTTTAGGTTGCTTGAGATGGGAAGATCTAAATGAGTAATATGTCATGGCCTACAGAAAAAAAAAACGATGTGTTTGTAATAAATGTTAGTATCTTTCTATCAGTGGATAACAGCAAATTCTATACTTGAATTAGCTACACTACTCGGGTCTATTTTTAATATTAGCCTAAAATTAGCAAAATTGCATGTTTTTCCTAATTCAGTGATTAATTCAAACACTATTTCTTAACTTTATTAATGCTATTTATTTTGCTAGCCCCCTAAAAATACAAAAAAGAATAAAAGAAATGATGAAGGAAGAAGTCAAGGCAGGCCTGAGCAAATTGAAAAGTTGTTTAACCAAAACGTTGTTTATGAGCTAAAATATTTTGCTGAACCAATTTCATTCTGCATTACCTTTCCTAACTGTGGAAACAAATAACAATATAATGTGCTAGTACTAACTATCGTGAACTTCCATCTTCATAACATTACTTGCATCATTCAGTTTCTAAAATTGGTACATCTGCAACTCAATTCCTGTGAAACTCAGAAATCAGTCTGCAGACACACACGAACGTAAAATGGGTTATGCAAAACACAATTGGCTTAAACAATGCACGAACAAAACGATCGTTAGTGCAATTTGTGCAGATCTGCAAGGTGAGGAAAAAAAAGAAGGAACATCTTTCTTTCACTTATTTAGGATACTTTGTACAGGATAAATTATGTCGCCACATGCTGCTTGGATTCTTCATAAATTATAAAATTATATAAGCATTACTCTCGGATCCAAATAAATACAGAGGGGTTGGAATTTTTGGAAATGGGGGAAAGGGGGTTGGAATATGGAATAAAAATGCCCTGGGGACAAACAAAATATCAGAAATGATGACAAAAGTTGGTGTTCAGTCTTCCAAAATGCTCAGACTTCTAAAGTTCTCAGCAGAACTTGCCTACTGTTAAATGTTTCTAAAAATTAATATTTTAAAATTTAATATTTTCCAAACTGCAAGCCGAGTCCTCAAATTTGCGTAGTTTAACGAACAGTTAAGAAAAGGTTGTAGTAAAACCTTACATTTGGAACTTTCTTTAATGAGAGCCGTGCAAAGTGAGAACAATTGCATAAAACAATCTCAAAGCAAGGTTCTGGCAAGTTCAGTTGATTTGGATAGGTTTAACAAGGAATGGGTAGTAAAAAATGATGACAGTTTTAGAGCATTCTAAAGCTATGGAACAACATGTAACTATTGGTTTCTGCGTGATTGCATATTATACATTTTAAAGAACAAAGAATGGGCAGTAAAAAAAACTAATTTAACAGCTGCAGACTATTCACAAACTACAGAACAATTTTAAAATACCCCATGCAACAATTCTCTGTTTCATTGCATACATATTTTTAAAGGATTAAATCTTTACAATACTGTACCTGAAGGTATAGTGAAAGACTAGCAAAATCAGCCAATTATCTTACCTGTATCTCAGGAAATCCATAATGGAACCTCTTCTCATAGAAATACAAAAGACTTTGGTGAAATCCCTAAAAGACAGGCATGTTTTTAATTTACTTTATTTATATTTATTGTTTAGTAACTTTATCAAAATAAATAATCAGATAAACACAAACAGTGTTGTGATTTTTCTTTTCAACATACTCATTCAAAAACAATAGCATATTACATTGAGAAGGACTTGAACAAATATCTCCCTATTTTCTAGACAGGTTAGGTGTGTGAACTACTGTACTATACCATCAGGGAGCACTATGCTAGCAATGTAGCAGATTACTGACTTTAGCCAAATCCAAACGATGTAACCTGTGCCTTCACGAGAAATATGTAATTATCTGCCACCCGGAACTTAGATCACTGAACACTAGAAAAGAGCTTGTCTCAACTTGCCATACAAAAAATAGCCCCTTTCTTAACTTGGAACAATGGACCCTTTATCTGTATTGTACTTAACTATTATGACATTCATATATATTCATAATTTTATATATTCATAATTTTGTATTTTTT
>JAOBAY020023475.1:0-14607 GCA_025331085.2 Zoanthus sociatus | reverse complement strand
CCGATAACTCGAAACCCCGATAACTCGAAGTAATTTCATATTCCCTTGGCAATTCGAGTTATCGGGGTTCAACTGTAATTTCATTAATGTTATTGTTTATTATTATCAATAAAAAGCAGTTAAAATAATTGTGATTCCCTGATACGAAGTTTAACTTACATAAAAAACCTCGGAAAATGACTCCATAATGTGTGCGATAACAGGACTCTCTCCAGGTAATCTGAACGACTCCAGAAATACAC
Source organism: Zoanthus sociatus (assembly GCA_025331085.2). Lineage (NCBI taxonomy): Eukaryota > Metazoa > Cnidaria > Anthozoa > Zoantharia > Zoanthidae > Zoanthus > Zoanthus sociatus. Next base: position 14,365 of record JAOBAY020023475.1, on the reverse strand, counting down.
GCAAGCCCTCATCAATCCGATGGTCTTGAAAATGAAATAAACTGAAAATAAAAGAAAGCTTAGAAAGAGTTATTTGTGTCATAAAATAAAATTATAAAATATAAAATTTGTGTCTGCAAATACTTTACATAATATGTCTGGTTCACATACCAGCTACAAGTAGATAGTGGAGAGGTCCACCATGTTGCCAAAAAACTGATAGAAAATGTATAAAACAGCAAAAAACCTCATCTTCTATTTACAGTCGTTCTGTGCGTCACTGACTTGCAGTCTTAAAGCACTCAAAACAGCTGGTTGGTCCCGATATAATAAAATTGAAGAGTACATAAGGAATCTAGCATCTAATTTTGGAGAAAACAAGAGAAGAAAAATACTGAAGCGTTATTTAAAAAAGAACACAGTCAAGGTCCCTGAGCCCTATAAATTAACTTACGTGTAAATTATCAGTTATCATCGTCAACTGCTGTCAATAGCCTTTGGATAAAGGCCAAAATATACAAGTCTTAAAAAATTTATCTTATCATGTTATTTCAATAAGTAAAAATGAATTAAAGAAAGTGTAACAATTAAAGAATATAATATTCTTGCCTTTAAAATTATTCCAATAGCACGCGTTGGATATGAGATGGTTAATAATCATCTCATATCCAACAAGAGCAAATGGAATTGTTTTATTAAATTTCATGAGCTTTCCGAACCCTTCGATACTTGAAAATGACAACAAAATTTTATTGACATTTTTCAGCTTGGCAACACTTTACACAGTTAGTTTCCACATATGGTCATTCGGTATATGAGCTGGAGTGAACATATCAGAACGCTAGAAACGCAATATTCGAGATTGAAAATTAAATAATTAAAATTATTTAATTTTATGAGTTTTGAGTTAAATTTTATAATTAAATATTTTTTATAATGAACTTTATACATATATAATTCAGTATTACCAACTCCTATGTATTCCTAATAAGCTATTTTCCCAATTATCCCATTACCCGTGCATAGACAATAAACAAATTTTAACAACCCTATCCACGAATAGTAAACTCACTTGACAAATGCATCTAGAACCCTCGCATTTCTTCTGTCTCCAATGTAATCAGCAATTATTTTCTTGTCCAACTTGGGGTTTTCTTTCAGGAATTTTGCAATCTCTTCTGGGTTTAGTGGAGTTGATAGAAGAGAATGTTCTTGAAGGAATTCGATTCCTTTTTTGGGTTTAGTGTTGAATTGGTCAGTACCTGCTTGTAACAGCTGATGGAAAAAGTAATGACTTGATGTAAACTTGTTCAATCAATAAATGAATCACCTTATTCGCTTTTCTATCATTTAAGAAAATTTTAATTTTTTTGTAGAAAAGAATATATTATATATGTATCGCCATACAGTTAACATTTTGGGCAGAGAGAGAGAGACGTGATATAACGTGGAATCACCGGTTCAGAATAAACGTGCGAGAAAAAAATTAAAATATAGGACACAATACTGAATTTCTGATAGTTTGGTTTGCCACTGAGGCTATACAGGATGCAGGAATATGTTTCATGGCAGTAAGCAGTGTTAAAGGAAGCTAAAACATTTACAAGGCAAGCGGCCCATGGAGCCAGTCCTTATCTCTGATTTATACAGTGTTAAGCAGACGAAAGTCCATTAACTATTTCTGGATGGGACACTAAATAAATCCACTGATTTAATTACAGATACTGGTAATGCACTTACCTATCTCGTAAGGATGGAGAACTGAGTATGTTTTGGTAGAATCATACAAATGTTCAAAAGTTCAGAAGAGTTGGGGATCGAACCTGGAACCTTTTGGTTGCAAGGCAGAAATCTTACCAATTACGCTAACCACACCGCCTTAAGTAATGCAATAGAGTGTGTAAAATGCATTCCTAGGAATAAATCTTCACAAGTTCGTTTTGTTTGAGAGCAATTTATTCACTTTACACGTTCTATGTGCAACATAAACATGGTGCACACTGACTGATCATAACGGAATTCTAGCAGTTTTCCAGTAGTTCTCCAGGATAAAAAACTAAGTTTTCCAGGCCTGAACCCAAATTTTATCTCAACAAAAACAATATCATGTAGTTTCTGCTACAGCAGCAGCAACTGAAATGGAGTCTACATAAAATATAATCAAAGGCATTCTGTCATAAGCTCGTGGAGTAAGTAAGATGTTTTAATAGTCAGAAATCTGATACTGCAAATCCTGTGGTTTTAAATTTTAAGGTGTTACAACTGGGAATTCGATATGATTTGGAAGTGCCGGATGCATCAGTTCAGCTGGCGGACGTTTACCATTTGAGTGCCGTAGTGCAGTGGCATGAACTCTTAAAGGGTCCGGAAATTCATAAAATATGGTTATCAGTTTCCTGTGTTCCCTGAACCGGAGATCTGTTAACTAGGAAGGTCTTAATAATTTCTCACAGAACATAAATGATTCTTGAATGATTTCGTATGTAAACTACCAGAGGTTACAGGTTAAACAACCGGAAGTTGCATCCGGCATGAAACAGAACCTTTGGTTACAAAGGAAGCATTGAAACCATTGTACTATAAGGGGGATCCATAAATTTCTAGAGTAAGACAGTTTTTCTGTATTAATAGAAAAGTCAGAAACGTGAGCCTGCCAGCTATAAAACAATATTTTGCCATTATCTATTATGCCTGCATATGGCGATGGCAAAATTTACAAATTATTCCTTCTAAGAAGACAACACCTTATTAACAAATGCAAATGACATGACTAAATATCAAGAAAGCCTTAAGTCTCAAATTTTGAAAAAAATCAAAGCCATAAAAGGCTGAAGAGAATGCCTGTCTTGGCACAAAACACAATTAAAACATTGACTCACTTAGCCCCCATCTTGAGCACGTTTTGATAAAGTGCCAAACACCAAAATATCACGTGACAGATTAGACTTATATTATTGGTGGCTGAGCGATCTATTATCGATTGCACGAATGTGAATTGCAAACTTAAGGTGATCGAGAATCAATACTTTACATGCTTTTGAATTGCCAGTTAAAGGATCTACATACGTACAAAAAAGGCTAAATCAACGGACACAATTTCCCTGATAAGACAATATGTTTGTCCCTTGTCAAGCTGACTCACTGAGTGGTATCACCCCTTCAACCACACACAATGACTAATCATCAAAATGTGGAGTTCAAAGGATGTGTCCAGTGAGTGATGGACCACAACAGAGGGTCATATCACTCTTACACACCCATGACTCAAGCACTCCCAATGTGCAGCACAAAGCTGTTGGTCAGTAGCAGTAACAGAATACACAGAAATCACACAGAGTCTGTACGATGAGTGTATAACTGTACAATAACTGTCCCAGGAGTGGATCTAAGGAAGTGTGTGAAGCTTCTAACATACTATATAATGTATTGCTGAAAAACAAGCACTCTTCTTTGTAACGGAATAAATGTCAATAGGTCACAAAGCTGAAGGTTGAACAGATTATTTCCTTGATGTCCTTGTAGCCGATACTTCTAACAAATGAAATTACAACCAATAGCTTACTCCTATGTAATCTAACACATTTTAGCAAGCCATTTTTTATACTAATGATTCACTAACCTTTTTCCTCTGTTTGAGTTTGGCAAGAGAATCAGCAGTGGGAAGACTTGAAGCAAACAGCAGACCAACAGACAGGTGATGTACCCTCTCCTCCTCATTCTCATCTTGTTCCGATTCCTTTTCAGTGCTGTCCCCACTCACTACCCCTACTGTCATTCTACTGGCCATGGAATAGCCTGACGCTGGAGGTGAGGCTGTAGATGAAACTAGGTCGCAACTTTCATCGGTTCCTGAATCACTATCAACTGTTAATTAGAATGCACAAATGTATGAGCATCTAATCATTTGAACAAAATTCGGACTCAATTCATGTGTTGGACATGCAATACACTATGCCTGGATTGTGAAAGCTCATCGTTGCTGAAGGTGAAGATAGATAGACAGATAGATAGATAGATACTTTATTGTCAATATAAACTAGCAGCCGAAAGGCTGAATTACGATATGACTTACAAACAATTTATGTTTAAAAGTATAAAATTAAAATTTAACATCTTTTAAAGGATTAAAAACTTGCACCCATAATAAAAATCTAAGATTTATAAAGTTGGCTCATTAAAAAACTCTTTTTAAAACGGTCTGTTTGACAGAGCGGAGCAACAAAATTTACGTTTGTTTCTAAGACTGTACATGTGTGTACTCCTCTCTGGCAAGAGTTTATGTAATTTGTGGTGAGGAATGCATGTGCATGTTAATATTGTTGTTGTTGTTGTCGTATGCCGCAGTTTTACAATGTTTAACCATTTCTGTTATTTTCCTTTTATTTGCTGGCATTATTGCAGTTGCTGTCCTCACTGAGTTGGTTGATTCATGACAATGAAAAACAATTATTCAGAGATCACTTATAGAAGATTTTCTTTTGGAGAAAATTGACCTTGCAAAATCACGGTTTGTTTTACAACATGGTCATATCAAAAATATATTATAATTATTATCAACAACTTATTTTTTTTATTTCTAAAACTTAAAATTATAAATTTTTTTGTCTCAAACCTTTAACACTCCAAATTACACATATAAAATAATAATACAAACTTCGTCTTTACAGACCTTTACAGTTCTATAACGTATGAGCACCCCATGTAGCATAGATATACTGTCCCAAAAGGGGTATGTACTTCATAGCAAAACACCCTAAGCGTTTCAATGCCTAGAATGTTGCTCGAGGGAGTTAACATGGTTCCACTCGGCTTTATTACTAAGGTTACTTATTTTTACTTTGCTAATCAAAACAGATTTTGTTATTTGAAACAAAGAGTTTCATAATTTTAAATTTTAAATATGAGTTTTAGCAAAACCTTTATGGCATCTGTAAAGGATTTATCCAGAAAATATATATTTTTTTTATTTTCGAAACAAAGAAAACATTTTTTGCACATTCCAGGATTTTCAAGGACCAAGACAAGAACGGCCAGTAATTTGTTCCCCAATTGCAGGACTTTCCTTGTTTTTCAAGGACCGTGGGAACCCTGATTAATGACCCCCTAAGGCCAGCACCAAACATGAAGATCACTAAAATGACAAAACCAAATGCCATATTTGAATAATATCAAAAACGTAGCTATGTGATCTGAGAACCTTGTTCAAGTTGTGATCATGAAAAAAGTTTGAATTCAACAGGACTATAACACTGAGATAAATATTAGATTTTAGTTTTTACGAACAAAATCGCAAGTGGTAGCTGCTTTGCTTGTATCATGACTTTTCTGAGATTTTAAGGCCTCAATTATAAACCAAAAGAACTTTATGATCCTCACCAGCTTTGTCTTTGGGCTTCCTATGCTGTTGTTCAGTTTCTGAAGGCACAGCTTCCTCCATTGCTTTGTTCATTGTACTAAGCAGGGCTGAATGGCAGTGACCCTCTACACTCTGAACAACAGCCAGTAAGGCATCCAAGGCCAACAGATGAACGCTATACAAACTACCAGCAGGAAATGCGTTCTAGAAACACAAGACATTAATTTTTATCACGACAACATTTTCCTTTGATCTTAAAATTATTAGTAGTTAATAATCCCAGAACTTTGATGTCCTTTATGTATTGAAATTGACATGTTTCCACATGTCAAACGCGATCATCAAAATAACAAAAGCGAGTAATTGCACAAAAAAATTATTTCTTGTTTATTATTTAATTGCCACAAAAAACAGACTTATAAAAATGATAAATATGAATATAATTTTAAAATAAGAGAAGAATATAATACATTCCAATAAAATTGACTAAATCACTCTATTTTAACTTATTACATTATATTGTTACATATATATGCAATTGCTTAACTTTATCATTCTGATGACGAGATGTGTTATCACAAAACGTGTCTATTCCAGTTTTATAAACTAATTGTGATTCTGAGCCGGTGATTCCACACTATATTGCAGGCTATTTGGGAGAAAATATATTCCATATTGGCTGAGTGGCGCAGCCAAGGAGCCAATATGAGAAGTATATTTGCTCCCTATGCCAGCAATATATTGTGGAATCACAAGCTCTCATAATCAAAATTAGTTTTGTATTGCGATGTTTTCATTTTTTTTTTTCATGCATGCTAATTCAGGGCTGGTGATTCTACATTATATCACATCTCCTTCCCAGACCAAATGTTACCTGTATGGCAAAACAACTGAATATTACATCCATTCTCATCAAAATCTTGACTGTTATTTACTGCCTCATTGGTGATTCGGGTTAATGACGTATCTTATATGAACTTAAGTTGAGTACTTGCAAAATTAATATGCTCAGCTGCTTAAAATTAGCTTAAGCTAGCCGAGCCATTAAATGCTACACTTAAAATCGGGCAGATTGGCTGAAATAATACACAAGATAACTTTTTGCCACTGATGATACAAGGAAAAACTAATGACAATCAAAAAAGCTAAAAACGTTTTGCTAACCAATAATTCATAAGAAAGAAAGTGTAGCAGTGAGTATAATTGATATGAAAATAACACTTTGTGACGATGTTATGTGATAATGATATGTGACAATGATGTGATGATGAAGTGACAATAATGTTGATGTGACAATGATGTGATGATGTGATGATGACGATGTAGTGGTATGTGATGATGATGTGACGATGATGATGATGTGACGATGGCAATGATGATGTGACAATGATGATATGTGACGATGATGATAATATGTGACAATGATGATAATATGTGACAATGATGATAATATGTGACGATGATGATGTGAAGATGATGATATGACGACGGTGATGTGATGATGATATGACTGATGATGTGACAATGATGATGTGACAATGATGATGATGTGGCGACGATGGTGTGACGATGATGACGTGACAATGATGATCCAATGTGACGATAATATGTGACGATGATGTGACAATAATGATGTGACAATCATTGTATGTGACGATATGTGACGATGGTGTGTCAAAGATGATGTGACGACGATGACGATGATGTCACGATAATGATGATATATGACAATAATGATGTGACGATGCTCATGATGTGACGATGCTCATGTGACGATGATGATGTGACAATGATATGTGACGATGAAGATGATGTGACGATGATGAAGTGAAGATACTGATGATGTGTGACGATGCGGATATGTGACGATGTTGATGTGACGATGCTGATGATTTGTGACAATGCTGATGATATGTGACAATGTGACGATGCTGACATGTGACATGATGATGATGTGACGTTGCTATGTGACGACGATGATGATGATGTGACGATGATGTGACGACGATGATGTGACGATGCTGATACTGTATGCGACGATGATGATGATGTCTGGCTAAGAAGAATGGACGACTTCCTCTTTTCCAATTGACGTTAAATAAGGTATTTGATTATCTAATGATGACAACAGTGACAATAAACACAACCACAATTTTACCTTTGAAAGAAGCTTGCAAAGTTCCTCAAACACATTGGTGCAGTAGAGATCACAATCATAGTTGAGGTACAACTCAGTAACGAGATTTGGAACTCGAAACAACTAGTAAAAACAAGATATTGAGAACAACATAAGTATCAGAAAACAAGTTTAAAAACAGGCACAGTTTACTCAATTGTGGCGTTTTTAGAATTCTACTCGATTAATCAATTTAAAATAAAAAAAAACAATATTACATAAATTTATTAGAAAAGATAAAAATGGCTATTTTAACGGAAATATTTACAAGTTAATAGCGCATTGATAAGATTACAAAATGTTTTTGATTATGAAGCTTTTGCATCAACATGGCTTGCCCTTGTTTTGTTCATAAAACGCACGAAATACGCTCGCTCTATAAACTCTTGTATTTACAGAATCTGCGCCAAACATACTGACACGATTGTATTCCAACTTGAACTTAAATTCATATTAACTGATATACAATTACATACCTCGTATTAACCGCGCTTGGACAATAATGGAAAAAACGTCGAGTCCGTAACGTATGATACGGATCGAGCAAACGAGGTTGATAAGATAGTTATTGTATGGCTTTTTGAAGGACATTCTGAGTACGAACCAACGGTTGACACGCAGCGAAGTCATTTTATTGGATAGTAAACAATTTTAATGTTACAAAGTACCCTGGCCAAAAGGTTCAAAGTTCACTGCACTTCATTCAAAACTTGTCAAATGTACTCTTAGAATTTTCATTTTTAAAATCACAAGAAACAGACAAACCTTTACTGAAAAAGTAGTTCAGAAGATCAAGACTGTTGGTTTCGTTCCGGCTGATTTTATTCATCAATTTGGGGCGCTTTGAAAACGCGGCATCAATCCAAATACTGCCAAAAAACATGGGCAGATTGCAAGTTCGGCGTTTTGACATGGAACACACGTACAATTATTCATTTGTTATTCAATTCATCAGCAGACAATTGAAGGTTTTGATCCATAAAAATTCCTCGAACAGAATGTTTGTATTCATTCTTTCCCTGGACATTTAAACATTCACGGCTACTCGATTGACAGTGAATCTTGATGCGCACGTGAAGTCAAAATTCTTGATTAGTACGCGACTAAAACGTAAACATTTATATGTTGTATTTTAGAAACGTCAATGGGATCAAACATCCAATAAAATTGCAATGCTCCGCTTTTGAAGACATGAAACAAATACCAAACATAATAGATATTTATTTTTACCAATTTGTAAGATAAAACATTTATAATAATTCATCTGCAAATTTAAGAAATGCTGTGCAAGTGTTTTCACAATCACATTTTCTCTCAATCAAGTTCTCCCACGATCAAGCATTCTTGAGATCAAGTATTCTCATGAAACATCATCAATGTTGATCTTCACAACATCATTCTGGCCCTGGAGAGCAAGGGAGCTCAATCGTTTCCTCAATTATTTTGAGGCGAATTTCTGTTTTCACTTTTTAATAGGATTACAAAATCAGACCTTTTGAATATTGAAAGGGGTTTGTAAAACAAACCTCATTTGAAAATATCTGCGATCGATGTAATGGAGCTTTAAAAAGGAATGAATGGCTCATTAACATGGTTTTGCATCCATGTTTGAGGATTTTGGAATCACAATTTCTTCTTATAAGCGGCATGTGTAGGGGGAAAATATTCATTACTCTGTTCTCTCGTTCATTAACTCAAATATCAATAATTTAAGTTCTTTTGTCACCTTAAGTTGAATGCTAATGATACTGTGCTTTTTTGACCGATAAATAGCCCAGGTCCGTGTAAATATATACAAACCTGATTAATAGCATCAAGGATGAGCTCTCTTTTCTCATAGTGAACACCCTGTTGATCTTGTGCTAAGATATCCATCAGCTTCTTGAAGAACATCTGCAGAAAGACAGAGCTCACTGGAACATGAAACAAATCAGCAATAACTTTTTTCTTTTTTTGTATCGAACTCTTTTTGTACACTTTTGAGTGCATTTGCGAAAAAGTTTTGATTTCGCTTTTCTAATGCACTTTAAAAATCAACAAATTTCCAATATCTTAGTTTAAGCTAAGCTAAATCCTTTACGAGCCTAGTGGCCGATGGAGCTGGCGCTTATCTCCGGTTTCTGTAGTGTTAAGCGGATGACAGTCTTTGACTCCCCCTGGACGATACACTAATCCATCGAAGGTTAGCTCCCAGCAGATGCTGGTACTCATTTACCTACCCCGGAAGGATGGAAAGCTGAGTTGGCTTAGGCAAAATAGAAGGTCACACAAATATTCGAATCTCGGCAAACTGCCGGAATCGAACCTGGGACCTTGTAGTTGGAAAGCAGAGATCTTACCAACTGTGTCAACCACGTCCGCCCTAAAAGACAAAGGCGGTAGCCACAAATGACGCCATTTCAATCTCAATTTATCTAAAAAGTTAAAAAAAAGCAATAAAGTATTTATAACAAATTAAAATAAAATAACTTAAGATTTCGTTGAATTCAGTCAATTTATAAAGACGAAAAGATACCAGGCAGAGTTTTCTGTTACGTTTGATTGGTACTGACGTCATTCACAGCTATCCCCAGTCCTTTCAGAATGACCCATGAATCGGGATGACAGAAACAAATGACAGAATTTCCGAAAGATCAAAATACTGAAGAAGGAATTAGAATTACCAAAATAAACAAACCTTTATAAATAAAAAAAAAACTTCCTTCTTGGTTTAACATTCCAACCTAAAGTCTTTGGCAGAGAACGTAAAACACGAAACTTTCTCAACTACAACAACTTCACTGATAGTTAAGCTGCACAGGTATACAGAATATCTAACTTCATTCCGGTCAGGCAATTTAAAGACAGTATAACTGACACAATTGCTAAGTTTTTACAGGAAACGCCTCAACTAGACTAAATTTATAAGTTTTACACCGTAATGAAAACGTTTTTTTGACTGCCGTACCGTTTAAATAAATAAAAACAATTTGAGTTTTACACCATAATGAAACGAGTTTGAACTGTTGTTTCAGAATGTACACTCCGTTGGAGTAAACTCTTTTCACTATGATACAAGACTTTTATATTTGTCAAATTTCCTCCATTACACCGTCGAGGAGATTTCAATGACTCTCATAAAGACTGCCTTTATCAACTACTAAAGTGTAAGGTTTGGCATAGCTTTGGATAACTCTGCAAAAACCTGTTTATAACCGTACACCTTCCACTTCAACGTACCTCCATCTGGAACTTCATGTGACCCCTGAGGGACTCAAACAGCAAGAAACACACCCTCAGTGCCATGGCAAATAATCCCATAAAATCACACTGAAGCAGCTGATAACATAAGATACAAAAATAATCATGTTCCTATAAATGATAACAAAGTGGAGGGGAGGGAATGAAGAAGCATCGTAATTGAGTTTTTCTTTTGTCATCACCATTAGAAGGGCAAGAACTTTTGATACCCACAAAAAAAATCACAACTTATACAAACACTTTAAACCTGGGTATTCATTGACCATAAATTTAAACAATTTTTGCAGTAAATTAAACTGAACATTAAAGAATGACGTGAACATGCTCCACTTGAATGCAATCAGCGGCTTAGTGCAAAAGGGATCCTGGGGGACACTCTGCGAGTCCAATTGAAGGCTACCCAATAACCCTGCCTGTCTAACATTTTAGTTGTAGTGTCTTTTCATTGATGAAAACAACAATCGAATTTTAAACGGCAAAACTACAAAACAATACAATCCAAGAGCATGGTCAAACAGGCTAAACCAGTTCCAACCTGTTACGTACAGAGGAGGCAGCGTGGCTCAGTGGTCAGGGTGCTAGATTTGCATGCAGATGTTCCCCGTTCAAATCTCACTCTGATCACTGTCTGGATTTGTCTTGGGTGATCTCTGAGTCATATTCAACACGCTTTGTAAATAGCCAACTGGTTTGCCTCCTTTCAGTTGGGGTTTTTAATTGTGTTGTGTGTTTGTCAAACTCGGAGAAATTAGCTTCTCAGCTACTCCAAAATCCGAGTATAAATAATATTATTTATTTTATTATTTTTTTTTACAGCGTACTAATGTCTGCAAGGGAATTAAGAGTTTTTATTTTAAAGTTAAGTGTTAAGTTTGAAAGTTTTGACGAAGCGAAAGCTGGCTTTGTTTCGATGCCCTGATCCACATTGTTTCCAGTTTACGAAACTTGAACTTCTTGGTGTACATTTTGCCAATTATATTTAAATAATCTTGGTGAAAACTGGTTTAAACCAGCTTTGCTAATCTAATAATTAATTTTAACACATTATTTGCAGTGTGTTTCTTAAGGTTGGTACACCAGAAAATTGTACTGATGTTTCCCGACGGCTGTACCACCTTTCCCCAGCAAAAGAGTCTTGCAACTTTCTGAAGTCACTGGACACTAGATACTTGAGCCTTCAGCGCTTGATGACCTTCAACCCACGTGTACCTGCTTTCTCACTTAGTGTACTCCACTTCCCAAGCCTTAAGAAACACACTGATTTATTAGAAAACATAAAAAAAAACAGGGAAAACTTGAATAACAATCCCATTCTTTGCCAGAATCTAGAATGAGTTGCCTGTATTGTAGGTGATGCTAGTTTTGGTTTGACTTGTAGTAATCTGCATGTATGCTAAATCCATGAGTAGACTCGAGAATTTTAATTACATATCTTGTAAAAGATATGATAAAATCAGTCGGTTTTGATAAAGGTTGTAGTGGATGTTTAACCAGCTACTCTACTAAAGGAAAATAAAAAGCAACACTAAAGCAGCGGATCGTGTAACTCGTAGTAAAACATTTTGAGGAGGGATACATCTCCTGATCATGGCATTCTAGAGGTCACGACCTGAGAGTCTACAGTAGTTCACATGATGACTTACCATAAACACATTTCTACACATTTCATCCTTAACAAGGCTCATGAGAGATGTGAATGTCCCAATGGACTGTGCACCAGACTCTAAAGCTACAGTTAGTAATGACAGACCCATGTGAATCATGGGCTCAGAATTGTGCCTAAAAGAAAACAAGAATAAAATTAATATTATGCATGAACAACAGAGGACGTAGAAAACCAAAGAAGTCTTGTTCTGAATGTTTTAAAGGAGAACTGAATGTTAAAACTAACCTATTTTTATTTGAATCTATTTGTATAGCAGATTAACTCTGTGAAGTTTTATTTTCAAGTTAGTCGAATAACATTGAGAAATTTAATGTAGAAAACAGGAAAACTCTCAAGAAAAGGTTCGATACCATGGTTGCAAATGAGCGTGTCAGCGGTGTGGTGTGACGTAGGTTACGATATTCAGGGCATAAATGTGGCAGTTCGCTTCGAAATTTTCATATATTTTGGGCGATCTCAGTCTTGCGAAGTGTTTTTTTTTTCTTTAATACCAGCCAAAAGACATACAGTAACCTTGGGTTTTCTTCCTTTTAATCACCCAAATATTGTAACTTACGTCATAAACAACCACTGACATCACATATTGAGCCACCGATCAAATTTTGTTTATTCGTGGCAAAACCTAAAATATTTCTGAGCTGCTTGGCTAACAGCTTAATAAAACTTTTTTCAAAAACTAAATTTTTAAACGATGAAAAGTCAATTTTAGGGTTCAGTTCTCCTTTAAGCATGATGTTAAAGCACTATATGTACTGTACAGTTGGCATCAGACGTTGCCAGGTGCTGCCTACCTTAGCAAATGAGAAACTGGCAGCACCCTAATTTCGAATTCCGGATATAATAATAATGATAATAAAATAAACGATTAATTTTTTTTGCTAGTAACATACAATGATAACTTTGGGAGAAACAACTCTGACTGTCATAAAATGAAAAAAACTTAAGGCACTAACAAAACAAATAACTGAAGACTACTGCAATTTTTTATAGTACCTGTAATTCTGATGCCTAGCAAATACTAACCTGTCATGTGGATTCGTTAGAGAAATGAGAAACCTGAAGAGTTCTCTGACACATGGCAACCCATATGGGATCAGTGGACCCCCTCCTGTAAATTAGCAACATAAGGTCAGTTGTAATTGAAAGACAATCATGGCACAATGTTCTGATACTCACTCTGCATTATAATTACTGTCGGTCAAGGAAATGATTGCCATTTCCATGTTGGTTGATCATTAATTTTATATTTTGCATTGAATGATACGTACGATTTATACAGTACTTACAAAGGCCAACTTTTAAATATAAATGTGTTTTGTTTGGTCCCATTAAGGTGACTGGTGTCCATGTAAGGTGGGTTCATTGGGGTATGCAGAATCCCTTACGATAAGAGGGCTAACAATACCTCCTATTTAAATGTCCCCATTTTCTACTGCCCAAAAAAATCAGTTAATTCGAGCATATTAAGCATCATATTAGAAAAAACTAGAACAGAAAAAAGAGGATGGAACAATTCGCAACATCCTGCACAAAATAGCCATAGAAACAACTTTGAATCCAATAATCCTGGTGATTCAGATTAGCGCAGGACTCCTGCTCATCGCTATATACTGCTTTTTTTTTGAAGACTTCAATTTCTTTTCTGAATTTGGCTGATGAGCAAGAAAGTTTTATTAGTTAACTAGTCTCAGGGTTTGTACACTTTTTTGTGGACAGATTTCAAGACTTTTTCCAGACTCAAGGTAACAGTGAGATTCTTCATGGCCCGAGAAAAAATAACTGTCTTAACTATGAAAACAATGAATTAAAAAAAATCAGTTTCAGCTTTTTAGTTCTTAACTTGTAGTAAGACAACCAAACAATAGCAGTATACTAAATTTCTACCATAAAGGAACATTGCAAAGATTTCAGCTAGCTTTTAAACACCTGCTGCTCCTTGAGAAAAATT
>JAOBAY020023425.1:0-14608 GCA_025331085.2 Zoanthus sociatus | reverse complement strand
TTATCTATGGTAAATTTCCCATAGTTTGCACTTTCATGTGCTAGGGATAAGGTTATTTTTGACTAGAGTTACATCCAGTTTTATTATTTTAAAAATTTTATTGGTGATGTAAAGACTTCCGGCACGAGTCCAGGCTACAATGGAGCCTCTTGTTTGAATATAAACAAAAGAATATCAAAATTGCTGCCATTTGTAAGGTTTAAAGGCAAGTTTGAATGTGTTTTATACCTCATGAAATAACTTTAGGATGCTTGCTTTTTAGTTGTGTTTTACCAGTACAGTACATTAAGTCAATTATTTGACCAATCACAGCAGGCATATTATTTTATTACTTTAAAATACATTGTGGTCCAAACAATAATCACAATCAGCATTAAAACTGATCTGTTCTTACCTATAATTTATACAAAGTAGAATTACTCAGTAAGAGGTGTGCAACTGCCATTTGTGTATCGGCACATAATGTGACAAAAAGAGAAACTATTCATTTGCACAATAGTGCCCTACAACAAGAATCAGTACCACAGTAAGTCTTCCATGAGCCCCACAGGAATCACAAGATTATAGATTGCATTCTCCCAACGTCAAACACCATAAACACTGAACAGAAACACAATGCAAACAGTTGGCTATACTAAGCTTCTCAAACATACAGTGGTGGCTGTTTAATAACTAACCTTTATTTTTCACTTTGAATTTTTAAAAACACAATTTTTAAAATAATATCTTACAGTTAATTGTAAAACACAAACAGTGGTTCTGTATCTGAAACTTCATGACAGCAAGTTATAACCTACTTTTTCTTTCAGTATAATCTGGTATAACTAAGAATAAGAAATGGTGAAACATATATTTTCTAAATTCACCATATGTTCCATATCATGGGCCAGTCCGGGAGGAGAGGGAGGGTTGGGCAGAGGGGGTGGACTGCCATATATAATTGACTATACTGTCTGGACCGGAATCTAGGCCTCATAACTGTCGCAAGCCTATTGACGAGTAAGCCTAGACCGGAGATCGATCAACTAGTGCAAGATTATGACGATCTGTTCCATGAACTCGGAAATTAATAGAACAGGCTACCAAGTACACCTTCACATCGACGAAGACGCCCAGCAGTCCGCACAACCACGCCGACGAGTACCATTTCATGTCAGAAAACAGATCGAGCAGCAGCTAGAAAAAGACGAGCAAAACGGTGTTATAGTGCGCGTGGATGGACCAACGCCCTAGGTCTCACCAGTTGTTGTAGTGCCCAAGCCCAAGCAGCCAGGCAAAATACACATGTGTGTCGACATGAGAACCAAACAAGGCAGTTCAGCGCGAGCGTCACATCACACCAACAATTAAGAAAGTAATTGGAGATCTCAACGGAGCAATGACATTCAGCAAACTCGATCTTAATCAAGGATACAATCAGTTAGAACTTGCGCCTAAATCAAGATACATCACGACGTTTAGCACACATGTCGGACTGAGACGGTACACACGTCTTAACTTCGGAATTTCCAGTGCGGCGGAAATTTTTTAAAATGCAATTAGCGAGATTCTGAGTGGCATACAAGGTGCTATCAACTTGAGCGACGACATCCTGGTGTATGGAAAAACACAGGAAGACCACGACAGAGCTCTGCGGAAAACCTTTCAACGTCTCAGAGAAAAAGGTCTTAACCTTCACCGAGACAAATGTGAGTTCTCTCGGGACAACCTCACGTTTTTCGGATACGTGTTTTCAGCTAAAGGCATCTCAGCAGACCCGACGAAGGTGGAGGCAATAACCAACCTCCGGCCCCCAGCTAATGCCTCAGAAATACGCAGCCTTCTTGGCATGGCGAACTATTGCTCTCGATTTATCCCGGGGTATGCAACTCTGACACAACCCTTGCGGGAGCTAACAAGGAAAGACGCACAGTGGGATTGGAGTCAAAGACACGACGATGCCCTAAAGCAGCTCAAAACAGCTCTAACATGAGCACCTGTAACAGCATACTTCGACCCTGACAAGCGCACGGAAATCAGCGTCTACGCCAGTCCTTTTGGCCTTGGGGCGATACTTGCTCAAACAGATCCCGACACCGGCGACAAGCATGTGGTCCCATATGCAAGCAGATCGTTAACCTCAGTCGAGCAACGGTACAGTCAGACCGAACGCGAGGCACTGGCCGTCGTTTGGTGGTGTGAATACTTCCATCTGTTTATCTATGGCAAGCCCGTGACCGTCATCACGGACCACAAGCCTCTAGTCGCAATGTATGGCAATCCGAAGTCGAAACGACGAGCGCGCATAGAGAGATGGTGCCTGCGCCTTCAGCCGTACCAAGTTACAGTTGTATACCAGCAAGGAGAAAGAAATCCAGCCGACTATATGTCTCGACACCCAAATACGCTATCGCTTCCAAGCAGCCGGCAACAGCGAGTAGCAGAGGACTTTGTTGATTACATCACACACGCAGTCAAACCGAACGCCCTGAAGTTAGAAGATATCTCACAAGCAACCATCGAAGATTCAACCCCTCAAGCAGTCAGAGACGCTGCACGCACAGGCAACTGGTTCGAGCCGTCTAAACATCTCAACATCAACCACAATACCTACAACTCCTTGGAGCGAGTTAAGGAAGAGTTGACGATTTGCAGTTCATCTAGTGTGATTCTGCGTGATAGACGAATTGTGATACCTGAAATCCTACAATCTCACTTAGTCAACTTGGCGCATGAAGGCCATCAAGGGATCACCAAGACAAAGGCCTTACTGCGGGAGAAGGTGTGGTTCCCCGGTACTGACAAATGGTTGAAGCGAAAGTTAAGTCTTGTCTAGCGTGTCAAGCAGCAACGCCGGTAACGAAACGAGGACCCCTTCAAATATCATCACTGCCAGACGGACCGTGGAAGGAGGTTAGTGTAGACTTCAAAGAACTTTCGGGAGGATACCTTCTTGTGATCTATGACGACTATTCCAGATACCCAGTGGTCGAGGTGGTACCATCCGTAGCAGCTAAAGTTGTGGTGCCACGACTTAACAAAGTTTTTTCGGAGTTCGGTGTCCCTGAAGTCGTACGGTCGGATAATGGACCACCATTTAACGGAGAAGATTTCCGCAAATTTGCGTCAGTCCTTGGGTTTAAACACCGGAAGGTGACACCCCTCTGGCCTCGTGCTAACGGAGAAGTAGAAAGGTTCATGCGAACATTGAAGAAAACTATCGAGGCAGCCAAGGTGAACGGTTGCCCATGGAAAGAAGAACTCTGCGATTTGTTACGCAACTATTGAGCGACACCCCATTCATCTACTGGTAAAGCACCAGCAAGCGTGTTGTTCGATCGCCCTATGCGAATGAAGCTGCCTGAAACACCTCTGAGCAATAAAGACCCAGCGCAAATACTACATCGAGACGCACTGTCAAAAGAGAAGATGAAGGAATATGCGGACCGCAAGGTATATGTTGCACCTAGCAACGTCAAGGAGAAGGACATTGTTCTAGTAGAGCGCGACCCATCACGCAAATCATCGGGCACACCGTACAACCCGAAACCTTATCAAGTGACTGACAAGAAAGGGAGCATGATTACGGCAGCGCGAGATGGATACGAGATTACTCGTAACTCATCTTACTTCAAAAAGCTAGTTGCCGATGCTCAGGTGGAAAGTGGTGATAATGATCCTACATCAGAAGACGAAATGGAGCCTCAAGTTCCAGAACCACGCAAATACCCTACAAGGAGCTCACGTAGACCACCCGCATTCTTAAAGGATTATATTTGTTGAACTCTTGTTTGGCTTTTGAACTCATGTTTAGTTTTTGAACTCTTGGTTTTGTTTAACTCTAGTCTCAGTTCAAGACTGTTTATTTGTTGTGTTAAGATTGCACACTTTCGCAAAGAAACATGTAACGCAAACCTACCGAACTTCCTTCCAAGGACTGTTAGCCGTCACGCTCTTTGACTGACATTTTGATTGTATTCAGAATACGCCATGTGGGCGAGAGAGACAAGCGAGAGAGAGTTTTAGTGGCGGGAAAAATATATTTAGTGGAGGAGTAAATGTGTTAAATCAAAAGCAATACTAAATTATCGAAAACCTATTTGAGTCATTACATTATCTATGGTAGAAAATATATTTACCAAAATTATTATTGATTGCATTCGAGGCGGAGTGGACTCAGTGCAGATTCAAGAAGGAAAGAACAAGCTATCGAAGAGAAAAAGGAACGTTTGAGCAAGTCTTTATATTGAGAAACATAATTGCGCAAGTCAAGGAGGATCAAGCAACATTGTATCTCAATTTCATAGAATTTGAAAATGTTTTTGACTCAGTAAATTGTGAAAGTATTTGGATAATAATGAAAAAAATATTGAATCCCAGACAAGATCTGATAAGGATGGTTAAGATATTTTAACCCTTTAGCTCCTACGCCGGCCTAAACCGGCCGTAGAATATGGTATAAATTTAAAAAATTCAATCAAGAAAATCATGTTTCGATTTTGGTTTTAAAGCAAACTTTAGTAGTTTCTTTAAGTTTGTAGAGCCAGTGATGCAAAAATAAACTGTGATTTAGGCAGAAAGCCCTTAGTTGAAGTACAAAAATTGAAACAAAATACCATTTTGCTTCCTTTTTATTCAATCTGTGATGTGATTATCGGATTATTCACACTTCAAAATAATGACGAAGATATCATCAAACATTATCACTAAAAGTAGCGAAAAATTGGTCTTAGGGTAGAGAGTGGCCTTAAGCCAAGTTGTAAACAGGTAGACCATCATAGAAGTTCATTTAATCTTAAGATTCCTAATCTTACTCTCACATCTTTCATTCTTTTGTTGTTTATTGCTCACTGTTTATCTGTTATGAAACAAATTGTAATTAGATTCCACTTTTAACAGACGATTAACTGAAACTGAAAGGAAAACATTTTCCTTATCGCAAACATCAACCTGTAATTTGAGTCTTTGTGATTATGGAAATATGCAGTCACTAAAATGTTATAAATTCATTGTGGCTCAGAGCTGTAACAAGCCTTGGAAAACTGGGGCAAAAATGGTCGCCAAAGCTGCGAATTTGTTTTTGGAGGTCTGGAGGCATGCTTGCAGGGGATTTAATTATTTTGTCTGAAAACATATTCCCAGGGGTTTTCATTATTTTGTCTGAAACATATTTGCTGGTTTTAAAGACCATTTGAAAAACAGTAGAGTGTCTAAAACTAGCAATTAAAAACACTTCTTTCTCAAATTTTCTGTGAAGCAGTAGTAGCCACAAATGTTAAGGTACAAGCTGTGGTAGGCTCCTCCGTTTGCTATGGCCCTGTGGATTTACATTCAAATTTACTTCTACAGTACAACTGGTACAAAAATATTGGACAACTTTACCATGACCACAAAGGTTGTTATGTTTATTATTCATAAGTTTATATATTATACATTTTTTAATTTAGGAATTAGGATTTATAATTTTCTATTACCATTATTCATTTATATACTCTCTAATACAGTATTATGATCATATTTTTTTTTCACTTGATAATTACGAATCTTAACAGACATAACAAAAATGACGTAGGATAACAATTGGTTTTTGTCATATTGACATTGTAGATGTATTATCACGGGACTTGATTGACGAAGGTAAGATAGAGGATAATAATCATTATTTTTTTTACATGAAATTAATGCAGTATTCTAGTTCATTGGAGCACAAAATATAGTTCCATATTATTGTTACAATGCTGAATAACAAAACAATTTATAAAGGATGTTGATTCAAGCACTGCTGAATTCAAATGCTCTATTTTCCTTTTATAAAAAACCTATTCTAATGAGCAAAAATTTACAAATTTATCTTGATGTCATCAATCTAAATAACAATGTTCAATTTAAGTTTTGTTAGGTTTTGTCTGCATGGATCACGGACTAAGACTGAAGAGAGAGGGAAAAAGTAGACAAGAAGACCACATTAAGCCAACTGGTCAAAACAAAGCCTTGTGAATTCAAATGACCCCAAGTAAAACAGAATTTACATATTGTCTTGAACAAAATTTGTCATGTTACTATTTAAAGAATAGAATGAAGATAAATGCTATTCGTTGTTTTGTAATTACAGTATTTAAAGTATCACAGCATCAAGATGCTTCCAGAGAATGTGAACGCCTTTTTCCCTTTCATCTCCATTCTTCAATTTCTAGTTGTCTACTTTTTCACTTCCTCTTCCTTTGGTGGATTCATTATAAATATCAAACGTAAATATTTTCAAAATGATTCATTCTGAATTTGTTGCTTAATTCATTAGTATAATACATCCCAGTTCTAAAAACAGCAAAAATATTACTTATCAAGTTTTTACTATCAGTCAGACAATTTTGGCCTTTCTTGGTATGTACGGAAGCACCACTATCATTCTGCAATGTAATCGCAAATTGATAGAAATAAATCATAAAATAAGTTGTATGTCATCCCCTCACTCACTGTTATAAAAACTGAATACGAACTTTCTGTAGTTTTAAAAAATATCGACCTAGCTACATGTATATTTACAAATAATTGGTTATGTTTCAAACTAATATGAATTGTCGAGCTAAGAAATATATTAAGAAGTTAACACTGACAAATTGTTGATAAAATTAATGTAATTACAATCTGTATGTTGCTTTTGGTAGTGAATAACCAAATAGGAATACCTGTGGGGAGAGAGAAATGGATCCATTAGGAGGCAGCATGGCACAGTGGTTAGAGTTGCGGATTTGAATGCGGAAGACCCGGGTTCAAATCCCCGACTGGGACTACTGAATGTATTTGTCCTCGGTAATCCCAGGGACAAATTCACCACTCTTGTAAACAGCCAACTGGTTTGCCTCCTACCAGTTGGGATTCTTAACTGGGAGAGAGGGGTATTTTAACATGACAGCTGAAAAGCCCCTTAAGGGGAGCTGTCATTGAATATTTAATTTAATTTAATCCATACCTTTGAAATCTTTCTTCTTTAAACCCAAAGCTACCATTCAATATTTTAGTACTTGCTTTCCAAGCTGGCACCCATTACGTAAAAACTTAAAAATTAGGCCACAACTGGTGTTTTACAGGAAGTGTGCATAACTTAGCGAATGCGATTTACAATGTTTCACTAAATATTTAATTAGTATTAATTATTTTGATAAAAACCCATCACGCAACAGCCAAGTACAACATTAAAAAATATTAAATGTTTGCTCCCTATATCTTACTAACAGAAAAGTTCTTTATAAAATATCCTAATGACCATTTACAGTAATTACCTAACACAGAATTTAAATACTGCTCTAATCTTTAATTTGCACGCACCTTCAGTGTGAGCTTCACACTAATAACATGATTACTCTAAAAAATTACCATTTATAACTTTACTAGGAGACACAACATTTTTCAAGGCTTGTGATTGGATCACAACTGGAATGGGGAAATAATATTTTTCATTTGATCAATTCAAAATTCTTTGTTCTCTACACAATTAAGTATGTAAAAGCCATAACATACCTCTCGATTATCAGCAATGTTAATTATGTTTATCTAGAGTGACTTTTCCTGCTCTGCCAGTAGTTGTCTCTAAAATATTAATATAGCTCAATGAGGCATCAAAGTAGACATTTTTCAACATGTCCTTTTTAATTTACAATTATTAGTTAACACATAGTAAAATAAATAAGGAGCTAACTTCCTAAACGGGAAGATTATAACAATTCCTAAATGAGAACATAATTAATATTACATTAACTAGAAATCATTAATATTTCACAGACAAAAAAAAAACGCTGTGTAATTATATAAAGCTGATGTTACACGAGGCAATTTTTTGTGCAAGACAAGTTGCAAAGGGGATGTTGCACGGCCCAATGGCTACTGCCAATTAAATTTGGAACTAAAATCATTGTGAAAAGTAGAACAGGATTTTGCTTTTGGCAATGATGTCTGCAACTTGTCTCGCGATGATTTTAGTCATTGCATGGGGTATTACATGCTGCAATGGTTGTGCAATTTACGAAAAATTGCTTGGTGTAACATTAGCTTAAATTCAAAGCTGTTTATAATGTTGTTTATAACTGTGTGATACAAACTTGATCGATAATAACAAAGATGTACACCTTAGAAAGACATTGAATTTTGGAGCCCCTTAAAATTTGTTCGTCCAAATGATAGCAGTTGTAGCAAACTTCAAAGCTCAATTGGTAAAAGGGTTACCAGTCAATTCACCCCTTGGTTGTTTCGGTCCAGGGTGTTTCCGCCATGGCCTAGCAGCTCATTGTCAAGGAAAAGGAGCCGAGACAGCGCCATGGTTCCTTCTGATGACTTGTTAACCTGGAACCGATCATGGAGCTGCTGGATAACAGGCACTGGTAAGCAATGTTTTGAATTTCTACCTGCTGCATTAAGGCTGGAGGGGTTCTTTATTCGTGGATGACAGCCCAACTAGAGAAAGGAAACCCTCACCAAAACCTCCATTGTCTTGTGGGAAGCCTACTGTAGTATAGAAAAGCTTTTAGGGATAAACCCTGAAGAAGAATCATCCCTATAATACCTGTAATTGGTGGTGTGAGGAAATTGCATTTTTTGCCACTCTATAATTTAATGAGTTGAGAAAATAGGAGAAAGGCCCTCAGTCCTGGAAGCCTTGAAATGGCCTGAGCGTGCTAAGAATTTTCGGCAATGGGGTGAAAAAGGACCTCCTAAGACTGACAACAGTGAATGTATGTTTATTGTCAGGAAGGAATAGAGAAGTACTGAATATGTTCGAAAGGGGAAGAGTAGATATCGAATGCCTACAAGAAATTAGGTATAAGGACCGAGGAACCAGCGTACACAGAGGTGAGGAAAAGTACAAGTTTTAATGGAGCGGATTAGTGAAGGGCAGAAATGGAGTAGGGATCATGGTGAAAGAAGACCTAGCAAAGGTTACTGAAGTTAAAAGACTAGATGAAAGAATGATGAGAATTGCGATGGTATGTGGACGATTCTTTATGTCTTTTCAGTATACGCTCCGCAACAGCGTAGGTCTAAAAAGGGTAATATACGTGATGGTGGCACATTAATTGAATCAACATGAAATGGTTTTGAGGATGTGATGAGATGTTTAAGTTTTGGAGTGAGAAACAAAGAAGGGCAAAACATGCTGGGACTGAGTCAAGAGCACAGTAAACCACAGGAACATCTTATCCAATACAAGAGTGAGGGAAATGAAAGTTAGATAGATTACGTGATGTGTAGAAGACATGATGAATGGACATAGATTGTTGTGGGCAATCGATTAGGGGAAGGAAAGACAGGGTTTAGAAAAGTGGAGAAATGAAAATTAATGCTTGGAAGTTAAAGTATCCTATCAAGAGAAGAATCTTTGCAGAGAGAGCGAGTGATAAAATAGAAAAAGCAAATATTGATCATGCTGGTTTGTTGAATGCATTGTTGAATTCTGCAGGAAGGGGACAAAGAGATAGACAAACATGGAGGAGGAATGAGGAAGTACAGCTAGCAGTTAGGGAAAAGAAGTAATCACTTAAGAGGTGGCAAAGTGAAGTAACCGAGCAAGTGCACGAGCAGTACAGAGAAAAAAATTGGGAGGCAAAATGAATGGCAGCAAATGCTAAGGATTGATAGAGCTGGAAGAGCGAGTGAACCTCTTCAGTGGAACGAAGGAAGAGCAAAGATGTTCAAGATAGCAGAGCAGATGAGAAAGGAGAAAATGGATACTGCTGAATTGAAACATGCAAGGGATAAGAATGGGACTCTCATGATAAAGAAGAGGGGGTTATGGAAACACAGAGAAGATATTTTTCCTCTTTCTTAAATGAGACAATTAATTACCAACTAGGGGAGGAAGATAAAATGGAAGGCCCGAAATGGGGAGCAGAGCTCAACAAAATCCCCATCCAGTTGTTTGGGACAAGTAATTTTCGAGGTCCGACGAACAAGCTCTCAGAAAAGGCATCTTCTAATCAAGCAGACAAAGTATTATATACTTATTAAGAAAAATTGATTTATATCTAATTAGTTAAGTGCATCAAAGAGTTTATCTTTTTCTCTCAACTCCATTCGGAATGAACTCTAATTCTTGAATTAAACAATATGTTGTGTTATGAAAAAAGTTTTTACATAGCAAGCTTCGAACTTTGCCTCAGTTGACAGGTATCTTAATTTATTGGCTGGAAATTGAAATCTGGGCAAGCTGGTAATTTCCCGGGCCAAGTATTGGACATGCAAGTTTTTGTCGAGCCCTGGGGAGTGATTGTACAGATGGTGGAACTAAATAAAAACACAAATAAATGAAATCAAAATAAATTACGCACCAATGAAATAATTTAATTTTAAAATGAAATGGAATTAAAAACAAAACACATAATGAAAAATAAAATTAGAATAAAAGTTAAGTGGCAGCTATCTTCAAGTGACGATTTTAATTTAAAAAAATAATGAAAAACATTGGGAACAACAGAAATAGGTCTATAGTTAGAAAATAATGATTTGTCTCCTGACTTAAACAAAGGAAAGACACGCGTAATTTTTAGTTCAAAGGTAGAATTCCAAACGTTAAGGAAAGATTAACAATATGAGGTAAAAGACTACTTATTGAACCTGGTTCTTTAATAATGTTAAAGGGAATACAATCGTAACCTATAGCTGTTCCCGAGTGCGAACAACAACAAATATTGATTATTTCCTGTTCATTAACCTCTCTAAGAAAAAAAGAGTTATAAGATGTTGTGGAAGGCAGCATCTTGATAGCTAAGTTTGGACCTATATTTGTAAAACATTCACAGAGATGTTCAGCGACTTGTTTTGGATCATTAAGCTCTTGGTTATTGAGTTTAAAAAGAGAAGGAAGTTTTTGTTTGCCTTAACATCTATTGAAAACCTCGTTAAGCAACCTATAAGGGCTTTTAATGTTTGATTTTGATTCTTCAATTTTCTTTTCATAATGAAAACGTTTAGCATTTCTTAGAACACGATTCACTTTGTTTTTATAGCACTTGTAGCGGGTTTCTCTCTGGGGGGAAGGATTATTCAAAACGCGTTTGTATAAAATGTTTTTTTTTATTGACTGATTTGAGCAAAGTTTTAGCAAACCAAGGTTTATGTAATACATGAACCTTTGGCTTGACTCTTTAATTGAAAGAACTTAAGAAGCTATTAGGAATCCATAGTGATTAACAGAATTTGTCCCAAATCCCCTTCATCCATTCGTTATAAAAACTTCACAACTTCCAGTGCTGTCACCGTCTTCTGCACACAGCGAATATGTTCTTGACACTTTGACACAAGTCTTCTGAAGACCCCGGATGACAACAACAACAAAGGTGCACAATGCCTCTTGTTTGAGCACGGTTCTTAAAACATCGTGAAAGGTATGGCAGAGGATAGAAAATAGTAGAAGCAAATCATATCACGTACAACCCCAAGATTGGGAAACTAGAGACAATAAACGAAGATGATGATGACCATGCCTGTACTTTAAATTGTTTTTTCCTACTTTATATTTATCTATTATCGATTATTTCACTTATATTTATATGTAACTCAATGTCAAAATCGTTATTGATTAGAATTTTAAAACGTGAAAATCAGCTACATCTGTTCAGAAGAGTCGAGCAGCTAAGCAAAAAACAGATAAATTGTGAAGGTTCTATCGAGTTTCTTAAACTTTGCCAAAATTTTGATTTGACACCAACTTTTGCTAAAGTTAACAAACAGAAGCGTGAGGAATGGAAAAAGTCAGAAGATTTTTCAAGGAGTATTATTCAAGAGGAGCTAAAAGAAAAGAGCAAGCAGAGTAATGCCTTAAAACTTCAGATCAACGCAGCCTACGAAGAGATTCGTCAGAACTGCAGTTTACTCCGCTACATCTGCATTCTCCTCACTATGGTTTTTCTCCGCAAGAAATACTACGAGCAAGTCATGAACACTCACACGAAAAAGTTTTCACGACTAATCAACAGAGAAGTGGACGTCGATGAGCATATTTTGAATATCTCATCGTATGATCTCTCGTTCTTCGAAAAGCTTGTTCTCTGTCGAGGTTTGAATTTTGTGTTACCTCAACCAGTATCCTCAGTAGAAGTAAAGGCGAGTTTCGAGAAAGCCTACTGGAACATCGAACGTAATCTAAGTAGTGACAAACAGAAAGAGCTGGCCGCCGCCACGCAACGTTCAGTTGCCCTCAACTATATTGAACGAAAAGGCCCAAGACCACCAAAGACTCTGCTATTAGCCATCAAGCAGTTAAAGGGGCGTGAAGATATTGTGGTTACCAAACCAGACAAAGGGTCGGGCGTAGTGGTCATGGACAGATCTGAATATCTACGTTTACTATCTGCGTCAATTAGTGATACAAATAAGTTCCGCAAAGTCCCTGCAGAGAGACCAAAGACCAAGGGAAGACCACCGAAATACTACCATCCACTTTTTGACAAGGAGAAACTTGTCGAGTCCACCGTGCGTAAGATTCTCCCTGAGAGCATAGCTAATTCTGTCAGATCAACGGGATCCAGACTGGCGCATTTGTATGGTCTGCCAAAAACTCATAAAAAACAACTAGCCATGCGTCCGATATTATCCGCCTCGGGCACCTACAATTATGCTCTGGCTAAATGGCTTGACAGTAAACTCAAACCTCTATCTTGGAATGAACACACTGTCACAGACGTTTTTGAATTCACTAATGAAATCCGTGAAATGGAAATCCCCTTGGGTGAGATCTTGGTGTCATACGATGTTTGCTCGCTTTTTACGAACGTGCCGTTAGACGAAACAATTGATATCCTGGTCAACAAAGCGTTTAAGAACAACTGGTTTAACGCCACATACGATCTCAACATTACAAAATCGGACCTGACTGATCTCCTAAGAATCGCGACTAAAGGCCAACTATTTCAGTTTAACGGAACACTTTACGAGCAGGTTGATGGTGTTGCAATGGGGTCCCCGCTGGGACCCTTATTAGCTAACGTCTTTATGTGTTCTGTCGAAGAGGGATTGAAGCAAGAAGGGAAATTACCAGCTTTCTACCGACGCTATGTTGACGACACTCTTACGATCATGCCGGATGTGACTGCCGCTTTCTCCTTTCTGAACACCCTAAACCACGCCCATGACGCTGTCAACTTTACCATGGAGCTTGAAACTAATGGTGTCCTCCCTTTTCTTGGTGTAAATTTGATCAATCAAGCGCCTCGTGTCGAAACAAAAGTGTTTGTTAAACCAACTAATACTGGCCTGTTACTACACCATCACAGCCACGTTGATAACCGGTATAAAAAGGGCTTGTTAACAACGATGCTCGACCGTGCATATCGACTATCCTCCTCCTGGGCGCATTTTTCGGCGCATGACGCCGAAACGTCGGTTTATTTCACTCATATTTTTATGTAACTCAATGTCGAAATCGTTATTGATTAGAATTTTAAAACGGAGAAATTGTGCATAAAAACTTCCATTTCTATTTGTATAACAAAATTAAATTTATTGACTCGCACGCACTTCACTCAAATTTTACTCTCCATTTTCAAAACCATTTGGAAATGTTGAACGAATCGAAAATTTTGTTTCATATTTTGGGTTTACAAACTTGTGTTTATAAAAAAATAACATAGAGGCTTAACGTGGATAAATATAACAGTAATAACCCCAGTTTTTGTGTCTACTGCGCAGACGCAGGTAGACATTAAGATGGAAAAAAGGTTTGTTAACTTGTCGATATGCAGTCGCTAATCAATAAGGTATCGGTAAAACAGAAGTGATTCGGTCAGGCCAATTCCGACCAATCACATGGTCCAAATTTTGAGCAAAAAAATCACAACTTCAGACAGCCGTAACTTTGCGAGTTTTTATCGGAATTCCTTCAAATTTATTATATATGCTGTTATAATGAGAGATATTTTGGCTGACATAAAATTGATTTCGTGTCATAGGCACTTTAAAGCAGATTTAACTTTATGATTAGCATAGACTTCCCTTAAGGAAGTCTTAAAGTGCTTTAAGTCTTGGAATTTTCTTTGAAGTATTCTCATTCAGAATAGAATAGTATTTCTTCTCTATTAGCCGTTTTGTTCTTGCATGTGAGGAAATATCTTTCTTGTTGTAGAATTAGGATCTCTAGTATTGTAAGTTGTAATGTGGTTTTAATATTTGGCAAACCACTTCTCTGTGAATTGTTTTATCTGTAATCAAATTAGAAGTGGTGCGCCAGTTTACATAGTCATGTGGACACGGCAAGACATGGCGTGGTATGGCATTGTGTGGTACTGTGTTTAGTTTGATGTGGTGGTAGGATGAAGTGCTATAGTTTGTTTTAGTTTAATATTAAATGGAATAGGATGGGTGGGATTTTATAGACTGGCTGGGTGTAGTATGGGATGTGGTGGCATATTATGGGATGATGTAATTTGATGCCGTACGAGTTAGAGTGGTATTATGCCTTGTGTGCTGTGGCATGACATGGCGAAACAAGGTGTGATGTAATATGGCCGGAGTCATGCTGAACGTATGTTAAGGACATGTTATGCTATGTTTTATCAGTGACCAGTAGTGGGGGGGGGGGGGGGGGGGGGGGGGGGGGGGGGGGGGGGGGGGGGGGGGGGGGGGGGGGGGGGGGGGGGGGGGG
>JAOBAY020023382.1:0-14610 GCA_025331085.2 Zoanthus sociatus | reverse complement strand
TACAACTCAC
Organism: Zoanthus sociatus; assembly: GCA_025331085.2. Classification (NCBI taxonomy): domain Eukaryota; kingdom Metazoa; phylum Cnidaria; class Anthozoa; order Zoantharia; family Zoanthidae; genus Zoanthus; species Zoanthus sociatus. The sequence goes on along the minus strand of JAOBAY020023382.1, from coordinate 14,600 downwards.
TCACTCACTCATTCAAACCGATGACATTATGACGAGAGGCCTTATAAGGCCTTTCGTCACAAAAACGTCTGTTTTTAATAACATTGCTACCAAAAACTTTTATAACAATTTATTTTTAGAATTCTATACAATTAGTTTCGGCTTCGTTAAGCATCGATATAAGCATTATAATTGTGCATGAAACAGACCCATGTGGAATTAACAACTGCAACTTATTTCAAAGGCTTTTTATATTCACTCAACATTTTGATCCAGTGCATGAAATGCTATAAAGTGATCGTTCAGTTTGTTTGTCTTGTTATTAAGTAGAAATGTTTTATGTTGTATACACCTATCCATATATGGAGTGTATTGTAAAGTATTGCTTTGTTTCGAGAAAAATTAAACTTGTTCTTAAGCAAAAAAAACTGAAAGCAAATAAAAAATGTTAGTGCAAGTGAGGAGAGTGAGGCTAATTCGAATGAAGACAAACACATACTAAAATTCGTTCAAATTTTTAGAAGAAACTCTTGAAAAGTGAATACTCGTTTTAGCCTGTCTTACGAGGTTTACTCACTGAACGTTAATTTTCTGTTAGAAGCAAGCGTCCATCGATCTCGATATAGTTTCGTTACAATGATTAGTAAATTCTTAACCAATCTCACTGAAATTGTGCTAAAACAATTTTGTGTTTTTTAGAAGACAAAAAGATCAAAAAGCAATGACCTATGATTTAATTTATCACTAATGATAATTAATCCAATTTTTAGATGTGTTGAATTTTTTTAAACGTTTTGTTAAGCTTTTAAATTGATAAAAAAGGCATTTACCAAGTGCTTTTGACGCAAATACTTGCGCAAATAATTAAACTCAACATGAAATTTTCTTTTTTATTGGCAACAATAGAACAACATACAAGATTAAGTGTAAATATTGAAGTTGTGATGCTACCTCAAAAAACAGCGAGCTCCTTTTGAGAGATCTTCTTGCAACAGAACTATAAAAGTTCGAAGTGGAGGAAAAGTACTAAAACATATAGTCACAGATTAAGCGCTTTAGTGATAGAAAAACATAAGCATCGCAGCTCGATCAGGTCAAAGGCCAGGAGCCAGATGTAAAGCTACTGTTTCTGTAAGATGTAAGACTGCCAGAGACCAACACAAACATCGGTAGTGGCATGCTTTTGTTGATTTATATTGCCAAGGGGAAAAAAAGAGACCACTCCGAGAAAACCCTCCTGGGATAAGTCAGACCGAAGAACAGAAATTAACCATTAGCCTAATAAGCGTGCAAAGCGCAACTTTAAACACGGAGGTGTGGAGATGAGAGCGACCACCACACTAGCCCTAATCTACCGTGCATTTTAAATTTCAATTATGTAGCATATAAATGATCACATTAATTAATAAGAACGAGTAGCTGTTACCCATTCTTAAATATTCAAACCGACAATAACTTCCTTCGGCTAATTGCTGTAAAATCTCAAAATAAAAATACACTAGTTTTAGTTCGTGGACATTCGAGTTTTTACAAAAATTATTACAATAAGACAGAGAATGCCGTAAATGAAATAAAATAGATAAAGTAATTTTCCCAATTGAATAATTTGTCAAACCAGCTTGTTTTTACTAGTGTAAGCCAAGTATTGTTTTAAAAGATTGAAAAAGCAAGCTCTTATCTTATTCTGCGGTTGCCGACAGTTTAGTTGGAATCCAACTTGGACGATTGTCAATTATCTTTGAGAACCGTTGGACGTAAACTAATTTTCCGCCTTAAAAATTTTCTTTGAGATAAATATCCTATATCTGAAACTAAGTTGGTTTCTTGAAACTCATCAAGAGCAAACGCGATTTAATGTTAAGACAAAACTCCAAAATAATTAAGATGAACTTATTTTTCTGCTAGTTTTACACCTGCAAGACAAAGCGTTATATTCACGTTTAATTTTTATGCCTTAATTAATAAACGCTTCCGTCTGAAAGAATAAAATAAAATTGTAAAGGTTCCAAACAAACTTTTTTTTGCTGTTATTTGAACTCCTTTCTGCTGTTTCATTAATCTTTAGGAGTTCATAACAAAAATAACATGTTTTCTTTTTTCATCGCAATAATTTTATTCGAATAAATGGGAAAAGACAATGCATTTTGCTAGATTTGCCTTTTGAAATGATGTTCAGTCATGTATAAAGCGTCAAAATAAAGAATATACTAGCTTTACTTTTAAAAAAAGCTTTTTCTCCATATTTCTGTTTGTGAAAAGCGGAATAAGTCTAGTTGAAGTTGCGCTCGAAGTTATTATTCTTAAAGTGCCTAACAGAATAGTTATACGTTTTATCATTTGATTAATTAAAAGAAAGCAAGCTTTAAAGACATTAGAATAAAAAAAGAAAATAGGTTATACCTAATTAAGCGTCTTTTGAATCTTCCTTTTTCAATACCCTGCGGCAGGAGGTGCTTTGTTTCGAGTTTCCATTCAGGTTTTTTCGAGCATTAAGCCGAGTTCAATATGCTTGAATAGCAAATTCTGATTGCCTTCTTTTCCGTTTACGTCATACTAAAATTACTAACTTTGTTTAACGCTCTGTTCAATACTACTTCCATTAATCTCGCGCGATAATTACTCCAATTGCTGAAAATTTGTATACATATTCACTTAAAATTCAATTTACAACAGATTGTATCACAAAGCTATCTGACGACTGCGTGAAGAGAACATGGGCTTTTAATTTGGAAAATAAGAAAACGAACTCTACCTCGCTCATAAAAAATTTTCAGACAAAGCAAGAGCAAGCTAGTTAGGCTGATGGTTTGTTTAGATGAGAAGCTATAACAAAACAAAACTTCTATACTAGCATTTATGATTTGCATGAATTGAAAGCACTAATTAGTTAACATAGGTTTCTTGTCACACCTCCAACTAATAACTTTAATCTCTGCGGCGCCAAGATTAAGGTTAAGATATATTCTTTTGAAGTTCGAAATAAAAAAATTAGTTAAAAGAATTTTCAAGCATTAACTCCCTTATTAAATCAATTCGCGAGGAATTACTCTTTTTTAAAATGCAATCAACGTATGTGCTACTGAATTTGCTGGAGAGAGTAACACGAAAATAGATTCACGTTTGTTTGAATAACTACGGACGGTACCACTTCAAGAGATACAGCAAAAATCTAATTAAAACATGCTGATCCTAAAGTAACAACTTGTAATCGTTTAATGCAATCATCATTTTTGTATTTTACAGTAAAATATTTTCCAAGAGCCTGTTTTTATAAAGTTTTGATATTTTGATATGAAATCTTGTGTTGTTCACGTTCACTTGGTGGACTCCAGCCTCTCGTACCGACCAAGAACAGTACAAATCTAAATACTTTAAATTTGTTATCAGTCTAACTCCTCGTCAAGATCAATTTATTAAAACCAGCTTCAATTTTTTTTTGTTCCTGGTATTTGCAAGTTTTGAAATCATTAAGCGATATAAAATCAATTTTTTTCGCGAGCGTTTCTTTTGGCAAGCCCTAGTGCGAGTGTGGCTCAAAACAGCTGGAGCTGATCAAAAAACCCACAAATTTCATTCAAACAAGAAATCTTATATCCGGCCCCATCTATCAAGTTAAGGCTAATGGCTATTGTAACTACATGACACTATCTTGATCAAAAAGAGACATATTAGCGGCTTCAAACTTGTATCATGGAAAAGATTTTATCTTCATGAACCGCGCGCGCTTTACTCCATCTGCGGCAAAACTTGCGTTCATTTCGTCATAAAATTATTTTTGGTATATAGTAGTTCTAAATATTAACCACAATAGTCTGAAAAAAGGTATCCATTTAAACTTAGTATTCTTTTTAAGTTTACAAGTGCAAAAGAAACCGACCATCTTGAGGGCATTCAATATAGGTTCGTGATCATCTACAGCCACAGGCCACGTTTGTTGTAACAAAGTTCGCGTTTTTTCAAGTATACAAGAATTTATAGATAATTAGAACTACTAGATTGGCGTATATTTAATACCTGTACTCTTGCCTCGCTCAAGTCCAGGCTCAACGCTAGTTCCTCTCTTGTGAACACATCAGGGTACTGTGTCTTTTCAAAAGCACGTTCTAGTTGGTGTAACTGATAAGTAGTGAAAGTCGTTCTGCTGCGGCGAACTTTCCGCGATTTCCCGTCACTGCTTGCACTGTCTTCCTCATCGTCCTCAACTTCCTCTTTCGCCATTTTCACATCTTTAATTTGGGTTTCTACTGCAAAAATAAAAGAAATGAAGCAAAGTTTTTGTTTTTCGCAAGGCCGTTTATTCAGTGCATCATTACCAAAGCAAACTTGCGGTTAAGATAAATCACAACTGGGAACTCACCGGCGATGCACTAGCCATCTATGCAATATTTAAAATGTTTTTAAGGCCAGGGTTATTATTACAACGAGTTGAATAAACTTCAACTTTTTATATTAAATAAGGAAACTTTGCTCAGAATCTACAATCTTTGCGAAATAGAAAGAGTTTGAGGATTAAATTAACACCTTTACCGGCCACATGTCGAGTATGACCAGATTTGTTATGAAACCAAATACTGTGTAAACTATCATAAGAACTTAATGCGATTTGAAGGAGGTCAAAATTGGTTAATAATGAGTCTTATCCGCACACCTGTAAACTTGTTGTCATTTGGCCGTTTTAGGTTGTTCTTCAGATCGAGTTGATCATCTCTCTTTTTCCTTTCATGGTTGCCGAGTATCATATCGATGGTATAGCCTTTACTTGAAGCTTGAATCAACGCATTTTCAATAGAGTGATTTCCATTTCCTTTCAGGCTTTTGTCTCCGTCGTGATGGAGAAAATTCATCTTGTTTGCAGCAAACCTGCGACAAGGAGGACAGCAGTTCAAAGGCTGTGTAACAAAACTTGCTGCTCTAGAGAGAATGACTCGAGGACAATTTACTTTGAAAGAAACGCTAGATTAATGCAGAGTCTATATTTGTCTTTAATCTGTAGCCTTTGTTAGTTAATCAAAATGACCGTTTGTCATACTTTTAATCAGTGTTTATTTGTTCAAACAAAAGGCCTAAAATAAATAACCTATTTTGCCAGCCAATCAGCGCGCTCTCTCTGATTAGAAAGATTTAACTATATATTTTTAAGTTGTTAGCTCGTGACACTTAAACTTTTCCTCGTTTTAGGGAATTGGTATCTTCGATAAAGAATATGACGGAACTACAATTTCTCAAAACGTTAATTTGTTTCTGTTAGTTAAAAGAGAAAAGTAAAATCTAAAGGTTATCACTTATTCCTTTAGGCTAAAGTGTACAACATAATGTAAAATCATTAAAAAGGGTCTATAATACAATTAAGGGCCAATAAAAACTCATAAAATAGATTCTGTTGTCATGGATATTCAACAGTTCAAGTACTGTATGACAAAGCCAATTGAGCTAATAAATTAACCAAATTTGAGTTGCAGATCTTATTAATTTAATTTTGCCGTCGCGGAGGGATATTTGGAAATTCGTAGAAAAAATTTAACACAAACTTTAGGAGTGAAAACATATTGAAATCTCCCGTGTTTTTCATACAAAATTGCCCACAGCATGCTTTTTCCTGGTTGGAGGTCAAAAACAAAGCGAAGCGTTCATTAGTTCTATGGATGTTTATCATATTTTCAATTTCCAGTGAACGTTTCACAAAGGCCCACTGTCGTTCGAGACACGATGAAGCCGTCAGGTTTTCTTCTGAACACAGTCTATTGTTTCTAAGGAAGTGTGTGGTCATTAATGTATTCGTAACTCCTAATTAACGAACAATCCAAAGTATGCTTTAAACAATTGCTTCCTAAATTAAATGAATATGGCAAGAAAAGTGCTTTGGAAAACATGGTGCACAACAGTTTAATCTCGCCTTAAGGCGCGTCAGTTGTTGAGCATGATACATTTTATGTTCTTCATTTTTATCCACAGAGTAAATATGTTCTAACTTCTGATCTCTGCGTTAAGATTTAGCATTATGAAATCGCCACAAACTTTTCTTTGTCATTTCAACAAAATTTGTTAAAGATTGCCGAAACAAAGAGCTAATTCGAGAGCCTTGAAGTTTTGCCTCGCATTTCGAGTGCTTTGTCTTTTGATAAGCTTTGCTTTTGTTTATTACAAGACCAATATTTTCAATTATAAAATTTTGATTACATTTAACTCCTAAAAACAAAACCACACTTCATTGAACGCAATACGCTTTGTTATGAATTTCGTAATATCACAACGACAGGAACCGGTCCTGCGAGCACAGAATCATCTCCATCTTTATCCTTAAAATAAAGTCTGCCTTTATTACCGTGGTTTGCTTTTGTTAAGAGGGAATAATACCAGAAAAACTCATGCAATTATGCAAGTACAAGCTCTTGCCAAATGAATTAACATCTTCTCTGGAGATACCTCTTGTTTGCTGAACAAATCTGTGAAAAACGTGTTGATGAAGCTTTAAAAGTGTATTGTTCTGCGAACAAGAAAACTTGTTTGAGTTTCTATGAGCCTCGACAACTTAAATTAAACAATCGATAGCGAAATTTAATTAAGATTAACCTCAATCCAAACAGAAAATGTAATCACACTTATAATCGAACAGTACTTTTTTTCAAAACGAGAAGCAAAGTTTAACTGATTCTTAAAACATTTTAAACTTGTTTACAAACGATCAAATGCAATCCTTAAAAACCCGTTTCTTGAGGGAACATTTGTTCAGAAGACTCGTACTTGAATGTTAAAAATCTATTAGAATTTAGTGTTTTAAAGTTTGCGGTATTTTTTTCTAACATCCTAGCCTGGCACTCGGAGTGAGGGGCTGTAAACTGTATTCACTTAAGCAGAATTTTGACAACTCAAGAACAATGTTTTCTGTGATCAAAGCCGTAAATATTGTGAGGAGTTAACGTTTTGAGTGTTTGCTCATTATGATACAGAGTATTTTGCAGTTGTTCACACTAAAAACCCGCTTTTTAAACAACTGACGGCGAAGATCCTAAGCATTTTTACCTTAAGTTGTCTACATCACGTGTAGTTTTTTTAAAAAATCCTGATCAATGAGTGTATATAAAGTACACAAATTAAAAAAAATTAAAAAATCCTCTGTTAAACGGATTTGAGATTACTCCTACCAATATATACTAAGTATGGCCAAGTTTTAATAAACTCTTATTGTTTGAAAATTCATCTTCTATCAATCACTGAGATACTTTTTTTAACACTTTATTACCACATGTCCCTTTCACAACCATTTCGTGTACGAGTTGAAGTGATATCGCACAAGGCTGCATCAGTGTGCAAACAAAATTAAAGCTTTCTTCAATTGTCGGGTTTATGGTCGAATAAACGGTACTTTAGGAGCATTTAAAGTTTGCTAAAAGAAAAATAACAAAAAGAAAAATGCGACCGCGAATCCGACGCCAGATGTGTACTACAAATAACATGATAGTTAAGGAGATTAAACTTTAAAAAAAAAACATTTGTTTACTTGACTATTATAGTACAAAACAGTTGCTGTCTTGAGTTTTATAAAACGCCGGTTTTTAAAACAGTTCAATAAACCCTCAAAGAGATCATGGTAACCAAGTTTACCTCCGGTTAAAAGCTTCAAGTGTTTAAACAGCGACTCTTACGAAGAATCATATATTTTGTTTTGGCCTAACGTTAACCTGCCTGTATCTAGCGAGAAGGTACTAAGCAATGCAATGAGAAGGATATTCCAATTAAGTGGAAAGAGCGACGTTTGCACTTTTAACTGCGCGAGGAAGACGAGTTCATAGCGAGCGAGGCAGTACTGAAGTGGGTGTGTTAAGAAAGGTAGAGAACAGGAATGCCCCTGCAAACTATTCGACCCACCATCCTTTCAAAACAATTTAAGGAAGGGGGGATAAATAAATAAATAAACAAATAAATAAATAAACAAATAAATAATAAATTAATTAATTAATACTTTATTAACGTCATTGCGCAGGAAGTGGTTGGCCATTCTTCCTAGCCAGAGGCCAATGTTTAATCGCTCGACAGCTCAGATGTTGACGTGAAAGTCGAATTTGCAGAGGGAGGAAAACCGGAGTACCCGGAGAAAAACCCTCGGATTAAGATTGAGACAAATCTCAGCCCACGTGCTGAACCCAGGACTTGATCTCAGGTCGTAGAGGTGGGAGGCGCGACCACTACGCCAACCTGACCCCCAACAATGACACGACAATTGAGCAGAATTGTGATGGAATGACGCGACATTCAGCAGAAGAATTACTGGCTTAAGGTCGACGCCAGAAAGTGGAGAAGTTTTGCGTCCTAGCCTTACGCGGTTAGTTAGGCAGTTAAAAGGTTAATTTTTAAAATATTAGTATTAATTAAAGTTTTTAAATTCTTAGATTAGAACATTTGTAACACACGGTCACGTCAGCTGTACAGCTGCCTGCCTAGTCAGAGGCTAATGTTTAATCACTCAACGGTTACCGGAGTACCCGGAGAAAAACACTCGGCTGAGTCATATTGAAATCGACGAATCTCAGCTTACGTGTGGAAACCGGGAATCGAAACCGGGAATCGATCCCGGTGGGAGGCACGACTGATGACCGCTAGGCCAACCTAACTCCAATGACTGCTATTATCAATAAAGCCAAGTGCTCATTTTCTCTAGATCTAAGCTACTCGAACTGTCATGAGCCATGAAACTAATCTAGATTTGCAGACACCGCGACACCAGTATTGCTGTTTATTAGAAAGCAAACAGATCTCCTATTTCAGTGTTACTGCAGCTTAGGATCCAGCAAATTTAGACCTATTTAAGACTTTTTAAAGCCGAAAGTCAGAACATTTAAGACCAATTTTTCAATACAAAAACTCAGAAAAAGAAACCCTTAAAGAGATAACAATGCTAATAAACACTTTTCATGGTAGGCAAAACAATACCTTCACAAAAATCTATAAGCTTTATAACTGGATAACAACTAAAAAGTTCTCATCAACAACGGCAGATTCAGTGTGGCATGGTGACACAGCCAATGCAATGATAGTCAACACTGAATGTAAAAGATGCGAACTTCCCATTAAAATTGCTTTAGATATGCAGAGAATAAGTCAATTCTGTATCAAGATTTTGCTGCAAGAAAAACTCGCTTCCATTGGAGACCTCAAGTAGAAAGTCTAACAAATTTAAATCTGCAAAAAACCAAAATAAAGACTTTTAACGATCAGTGGGAGCCAAGAATTTATATGAGTTAGTTGAGTGTTTGTAAAAGTGATGGCAGAAAAATATAGCGGCAGTTTTCTATGTGTTCTGCACATAGTTGGTAAACAGCCGACAAGTTTGTTAAAGCTAAATATTTTATGGGCCAAGTTGCTTATGGAACCGGCGCTTATCTCCGGTCTGTAGTGTTAAGAGGATCAAACTCTTGTCTTGACTTCCCCTGGAGAAGACACTAATCCAACGCGGGTTAGCTCCCAGTAGATGCTGGTATTCATTTACCTACCCCGGAAGGATGGAAAGCTGAGTTAGCTTAAGGGGGTGGCAAACGGTTTCAACATTGTTGTTCGATAAAATCGAATGAATGTTGAAGCAAATGTTGAAACCGTTTGCGCTTGGCTTAACATCGACACGATGCCTAAAAGCACTCCGCCACCCCGTCTTCATATAACAATGAATCCTAAAGTCGAATATTTTCAACTTAAGTAATTTTATTTAAAGTGCCAATGAAGCGAAAACAGTTCTTACATTACTAAACAGATCAATTCAAACGTACTAAGTACAGAAAGTTTCACCTACTTTGGATAAAATGTCTTTGAGATATAGCTGCCCAATATTGCAGGTTTTGCGCTGATGATTGGCCAGCTCATTTTGCATTCTATCAAGTATCAAGTTTTTCGTTCTGTGACGTAAAATTGTTTGCAAACGAGAGAAAATAGCAAGTTTTGCTTATATCTCGACACTGATTCACAGCAAGGAATTCAAACTCAAGTTGTTAAATAAAAATGATTTTATCTTTACTTGAAAAGCATTTTATTAGGTTTAAACTATTTTTATCTTGCATTAGTTTACTTTTTTTAATTAATTTCTCACATATTCTCTGTATTGAAACAAACAAAGTGACGCGTGATATTTGCTAATTTGCATCTTAATACTAGCCACAGAACTCGAATCTTCCCAGACGCGTAGCATCTCTGTAATTTATTTTGACTCTTTGAAATTTTGCCTATATTTTTTTCTTATTATGATCTTTTCAGACAAAAACAAAAACATTTCTCTCTTCATAGGCACTTTAATAGAGGTAAAACGATATGGATACCTAGAATCAGTAGTTCGAAATAAAAAAAATTTGTTTTTGATTAAAATATAGTTAGTCGACTATGATTAAAAACTTTGTTTGGATTTTTAAAAAAATTTCCCTAAAGCTCACGTAGTTTTGCGTAAATCATGCGAACATTAAATATATTTACAAAAAGATAGACTTGGGGAAACAAGTTTCATATTTTAAAGCGTCTACTATATGCTCAAAAAGAATAGACAGAATCATTTAAATAGGATCATCAAAACTTAGACAAAAATTACTTACCATATTCGTCGGCATCTGAAAAATAAAAACAGACAAAACCATTTTAAGATATTTTTTCAACCGAATATATTGCTACACTCACATATACCAAAAAAAAATTTCTTACATTTTGATGCGTAACAAATAAAAAGAAACAAGAATGGCCCAATCGTTTTAAAATTTTCTGTTTATTATTAATCTAATTTTGGAGACGATACCTTTCTCTTCCTAGCCTGAAGTGTGCAAAAAGTGGATATTGAAATAATATATAAATGTTGGAATACAGTAACACGAACTATTTGGAAAGATTTGATGTTAACTGCTGCATCGACTGCTTAAATTCAATTGCGTAATAATCAAGCGTTGCAGGGTGATATCAAAAATAATCATTCTTGTTACGTTAAAGAAAGTAGAACAATAGAACAGTTTATAATGGAAGAAGAGTGATTCAACAAATGCAAGATAAAAAAGAGATTTCTTGTAAAGAAGCTTGCACGGTATTAATTAATACTTACAAGCCGTAGTGACACACAGCAGAAACAAGATAACTCCCTTCATCCTAACGGCTGAGCGGAGTACTGTCTGTTCACCTAAGCCACAACTCTAATTTATGTGCCCCTTTTAAGTACCCAATGCATACTTTCTTTGTTGGTCAGCCATAACAATTCGTGTGGTAGGAAGGTGTTTGTGCATTGAAACAAATGGCCCTTATGTTTAAGTCAAAATAACATTTTTCTGGCAATAGGTTTTTGTCTATTTAAGAGCTACTGTCTCTAAATGAGGAAAACGTATAAAAAAATTGAAGATCCCCGGAGAGCTAGTCTTTCAACTATTAAAAGTGAAAGTCCAAAAGTTCAAATGCGTGCGGTTTGATTCCAATGTACAAGGTTAAGGAATTGTGACTATTTTAACCTGATTCTATATGCTACAAAAAACGTGAAACAATAACATAACGAGGTTGACAGATAAATTGTATGACTTCATCTTTGAGCAAACCAATACAGAATGCTTACACAGAAGAAGAAAACAAAATTACTGTGACATAAAAAGGATGATACAAAGCCGTTTGAGCAACAACAGTAGAATTTCTACATTGTTGAAAATGCGTTTTTAGTTAAACTCACTTTAACGAACTCATTGTGACGTACAAATGTTTGCTATGGAAAGAAAAGTTTCTTAAACTTCATGTTGCTTTTACATTCTCTACTCCAAACCAATATGTTGAGCACAAATATTGATCTCAAGTAAGCTCTCTTTTTCTAAAACACCAAACCAGAAAGTTTCGATGTTTAAACCTTTTGTATGAGCTTGCAAACACTGCATGATGTAACTTTTTAAAACATTTATTTTTAGTTTCTTTAAAACGTATTTTAAAAAGGATTTGCGTTACATTGCCGGTTTCCTGCTATTTAGATCGTCCTCACTTGAGAAACAAAAGATTTGTCACCAGTCTCAACTCTACCGTACTTTCACTACAGTACGCATGCTCGTACTGAGATGTAAATGGAAGAAGGAAATGTCAGTTCCAAAATCTCCGTTTCTCAAGCTAAAACGCTGAAACAATTTTGGTGTTAAACTGAAGTGTTAATTATACTTTCTCAAGAACGACAGATTGTACAACTAGCAAATAACAAACTTCGAAATATGGCGAAGGAACAAATTGTATTTTACGCATGTTAAAATCTATTTGTCAGAAAAGAGACTGCTTTAGTATGCACTAATCAAGATTTCTTTCTTAATGTCATTAATTCCAAACTTTTTGGGCATAGATGCCAACCCCAAAACTTTGAAAAGCAAGAAATATTTTTATGAGTCGTTTTTTATTTAAGTTGCTCTGGTTGACTTTCAAAAATTAGTTCTCGCATTTGTTTTAGTTTGACAGTGCAGTGAGCTTTTTAACAATCAATGACAGGATACGAGTATGACACGTCTGATAGCGCCTGAAACAATCTGTTCGATGTTTGATTTTTGTTTTGCGAGGGGGAAGTACACGCTTTTTTTTATAAGAACCTCGAATTTTTTGACTGAGGATGAACGTTTTTAAATACTCTCGGGATATCAGCCACAAATGTTTTTAAACTGATTTTCGACAATACAAACAATACATGTACCGTATGTTGTACATTTTTGTTTACATTGATTTGCACATGTATTTTGTACTCTTTTGATAAAACTGTACCGGCTTTCTTGCCAGTTTGTCTCAAGAGATATATCTGTAAAAGCTACGATGTGATAAATGAAAAACATGTGATGTGAAATTGTTATCTGAGAACTTTAGTCAAGATGACCAGCGAAAAGCAAACTTTTCAGTAACACCGTATGAATTATTTGCAATAGGTTATCACCATAAATAAATGTTCTTCACCTTTTCCCAGCCTCAGCATGTTCTTAACATGTTCTTAAATTTTTGGTGATTTTCAGCCTCATGTTCTTACAAAAAAAGGTTTTTATAAAAAAGGAGAGTATTAACGCTATCAAGTTTTCTAACATTATGACTCAATACTGTTACGGGAGATTTAGTATCAAAGCGGGAAAGCGGGAAAAGAGGCAAAAGCAGGAAAGTTGGCATCTATGTTTTTGGCAGTAAAATACAATTACATCTTTGAGCGCATATGCTACAATTGCGTTACAGTGTCTGATATATTCATTTAGTCGCACATGCGTGAAGCCGAATAGTGAAAGCGTAAAAGCTTTTGGGAAATTGCTTAAATGATAATCATGAAGTATAGACAGCACATTAACAGTTATAGTTGATCATTATTAAACTCTTGAACTAATATTATAAGCCCGAAAGATATTTTTACTGTTTAGGCCACATCCAAAATGCCTTAAAGACTCGGTACTACTTTTTATTTTGAAGGAAATCTGAGTCTGTTTGTTAGCTATGTGGCCCGAAAGGCCGACACGGCTGCTAATTAGATCTAGCTATAGCGAGGTGTCGTCTCCGTAGCCCGTTCTAGAGCAACTGTCCTTGACTGCTAATATTCACGTTTACAGTAATTTACCATAGATTTAAGGCAGTAATGCCCGCACCCAACGTGGTATAGTGCCCATTTTAGCGGCTTCAAGTTAGCTACTTATTCGTATATGTTCTCTACACTGGTGAATATCTTTTAAGTCACATCCCACGCGCATTTCGTTTTCACTGTTACTGTGGGAACCTGCCTGTGATAGTTATCCAAACCATGTTGATAATTCTTAAAAAAGGCAGCAAGAAAAGGAAAAAAAGTATGCAGAGACTATATAGAGATGTCTGAAATGAACGCGTCAAATGAAACAATCAAAATTGTTATGTTTTTCACAAAGCAACTTTTGTTTTCCACTGTTTCTACATTCTCCCGACCCCATGTGTTTTGCAAATGCAAAACTGATTAGCAGATACAGTCTGCAAAGTCTGGAAGCAACCACATTAGTATAATTGTTTTTTACCACAAGGTAAAAGTTACTAAAATACCATATGATTGAAGCAATGAAATAACATAAATGATTTGTGTCTGTTTTGATAATTGATCCCTCAAGCTTACATTAAAGATTTTGTATTTCGAAATGTTTTGTTTTTAAAGCTTTGCTGTGGCAACCAACTAATTAACTCACCCAAACAAAACGTTTTTTGTGAAGTATTCCGTCACAGCAAAACCATACGCGATACATTGGAGTTTGGACTCTGCACTGTCATTTGCTGTCTTTATTTGTTGCTGATGTAATCGTGATTAACAGCCATGGCAGTACGTGAAGTCGAAACACGCATGAAGTATCTTCTTTCCTGTACTTCCGTTTTCAGCTACATGTGGAAAACACTTCCGGAACAACGTATACCCATCACTTGTCTTGGTGTTACAGCTCACCTATACTCGTAAACTCTTTTTAAATAATTAGCTAGTTGGTTAATTAGTTAATTAGCTAATTAGTTATTTAGTTAATTACAGTAGCTAGTTAGGTAATTAGTTAGTTATTTAATTAGCTAGTTAGTTACATATAATTAGTTAATTAGTTTATTACTTAAGGCAGGACTTAACCTAAATAAATTTTTTCTTCAAATACAAACTTTTCTAGGAATTCATACCATGTTTAAAC
>JAOBAY020023329.1:0-14616 GCA_025331085.2 Zoanthus sociatus | reverse complement strand
CCCCCCCCCCCCCCCCCCCCCCCCCCCCCCCCCCCCCCCCCCCCCCCCCCCCCCCCAGCCACCGAACCTCCTCCCAAAAAACGTTTTAGTCTCATTTTGAAATAAAGTAGAATAATCAATAGCTGTAAACTAAAAACCGAGAGTTAGAACTTGATAGGAAATAAATGACGCTGCAATACATTTCTTCCATATGTAGCACCTCAAAGAAATACAGTTAGCGCTAGCCATGTAGCCCTAAAACTAAACTAATTAAAATTCTAATAACGTAGTTGGCGTTTCCTTTTACGCCTTTCACAGCATATGTCAAAAACAAAGTCACTTTCAGTTAAATAAGACAGGAAGTTTTCTCGAGCACGTCCCAAACGTGGATGTGGTTATATATGGTGTACTTTGTTGTATTTTTGTTACTCCCTGATGAAGCCTACATAGCGGCGAAACGCGTCGGAGAATAAAAAGGTTTTGAATACAACTCTGTGCTGCTCATAAGTCACTATTAAAAAAATTAAAAAAAAAAAAGACCCTTAGAGTCCTGCAGTTAGACGTATGTCGCAGTAACATATGTATCTGAAAATCATACCCCTTTTTTATAAGAACTTTTTTTTATAAGAACACGCTATAAACACACCAGACGCTGAGGAATGGCCGAGAAGCTGTATCATGCATGCAGACTGCAAATAGTTGACAGTGCAACATTGTTTGCAACTAGAATACAATACATGAAAATTCTATGAGAACAGTTTGCAGGACTCATTAGTAGAGTCTTTACATGCCTATATTAAGAACATTTTAAGAACATTTGAGGTTAAAATCCACCAAATATTTAAGAACTCTCAGCCTTGGCCCAAAAATAAGACTTTCTTCAGTATAAACAAAAAAGTGTAACAGCCAACTTTTTTTCCACGCAATTTTTGCGGAAGCGTTTGACGGCCTGTTATGGTTAGTTCAATGAAAAACAAGTAGTTTGTTGTTAAATCGCTTTATTCGTCGGGAATATGAACTTATGAACAAAAAAAGAAATACAAATATATCGCTTAATTGTCTTATTATATTTAGTTAGCGTCTATAGAAAGCCAAGTTTTGTATCTTTTTTCAACGCCTTCGTCTTTATGACAAAAGTGCATCCTTATATAGGATCTTCTTTTCTTTTGTCACAATTAACTTATCAAAGTAACTTTTTCACTACACAAAACGGTATCTTTATATTTTTGAGTTTGCTTTGCAAACATTCAACCCTTAATTAGAGCCACTTTCTCAATTATAAAGTTTCTGTCATGTCCGCTAATAATTGTGCTATAATGATTTTCAGTGACAAGGAAATCTTCCTCTCTTTCCTCGACAATTTTATATTTCAACGTGGTAGCGGCCGACATGAAACCATAGGCCACATCCACTTCTACGCACACATCAACTAAAAACAACCAAAATCTTGAATGTTTCGTCCTAAAGGGAATTTGAACCCCAAAATTATCTTTTTATATGTTCAACTGCACCTGTTTTTGATTCAGAAATGTGTTTGTTATATCAATTCTTCGATCTGTGTCTTTAGAAGCAACAAAATGTGCTTGATCCTGATTAAGAGAGACCTCATACTTGCGCCCGCGATCTAGTAAGGTTGATAGTGCTGACGTCACAACGTCAAAACGCTACTTTCCTTTCTTTTTGATGAAGTGTAAGCCTTTTGTGAAGGTGAATTCTAAACAGATATAGCTTTATACAATAATTAGAATGTCTCTACTTGATAATTTCGCTAAAACTTCCAGCAATAAACAAAGCGTGAACTTTTGATTTGACGTTGTGATATCAGAGGCAACTGTTGTGAGCCCTCGTTAAAAGTGCAATATGGCGGCCTTCTGAGGGTTTTACAAGCCCTTTTTCAAATAACGTTTTCAAAATATAGGTTAGTGGATCATTCTAAAATCTATACTTTCGGAATCTCAAATATATGCACACCAACATATCAAAAAATTAATTCGGGGTTCAGCTTCCCTCTAACAACAGGACCGCCATCTACGCTGGCTAAAAAAATCGAAGTGGCCAACGGAACATGGGCAAGGCACTGGTTTCTGTATTTCTGCGTAGTGTTAGCGGATGGAGGTCTAAATGGGACACCCCAGTCCGTGGCATGACACCTATCAAAAGAAACTGTTTCTTTTTCCAAACCATATAGAGAAGCAACATTCAAAATGAACGACTGTATCATTGTTTGCCGGCGATTCCTACGGGGAAATAAAATAAACTGTTGGAAGATTGTTACAGATTTGTTTGCGTTTTTTCATATTCTAACGCGATAATGACAACAGTTTAGACAACGATTGGATGATAATCTTTTAACGTTAAAAATATTTTAAAGTCTTTATTGTTTTAACATTTAGCGTTTACTCTGTTTTTAAAAAAAATTCGTTTCAACAAAAGTTGATAGCTCATACAGTGGTGTAAAATGGCTTAGAGCACGTACGACTCTTCCTGATGAAGATTCTGTTCCACTATTTACACTAGATCCTGACATCCTGCATTCTATTAACGATATGGCAGTACCACCCTGCAAGAGCAATACTTTGGCCTTATTCAAATCCATACATGACGTCATTTTATCACAACTTTCATATTTTTTGGACAGCATAAGATAATAAAGTTTAGTCCATAAATTTATTATTGAGATAATTTTAGAGGTAAATAAAGTGCTTCTAAATATGTTTTGATGATCTTCTCCATCGTAAAATTTATTTTTTTGTAATTACTTTTATAATCAAGTGGACTTTGTGGACCTTTACGGCCGTTGTGGAAGGATGGGGAGGGGGGCGTGGGGTGTGTGGTACGCGAGCATCCCCCTTCTTTGTACGGGCCTGGAAATAAGTGTGCATTTGCTCCCCTGCAAGCAAGATTTGGAGCATTAAGAAGGGAAAATAGATATAAATCATTTAATCAAACCCCATACGGTCTAAATGTCAGGCCAAATACGAGATCATTTGACATGGCCATCCAATAGCACTTAAGGCCTGTAAACAAATTTGTTTGCACAATTCCGTTTTGCTGAGGAAAGTTTTCAAAAGAAGCCTTTTAAGAACGTGTCGGGTGAAAAATATAATTTTATCAACCTTAACGCAATCTGAAAGTTCCTTGGCCATAGTATAGTTTCTACAAATTAGAAGCTTGGCAGATGAGAAAGATCGGGTAAACAGTGATTTGCCAATACAATGTTGAACATGGTTGGTGAAACAAAGAATTCATGATCAGAGAAAAACAAACCTCAAGATTTGTTTGTAGTTCCCATTTCAATAGGGTCCAGCGGTTTTTGACCCGAAATTGGTGTCACAGAGTATTTCATTTTCGTCGAGCTGAGTTGGAGGTAAGACAATATTAGTATAGTATCGTTATTTTTGATATTATTAATAATAATAGCTTTAATAATAATAATAGTAATTGCTGTGAGCGAAGCGAGTAGCCTTCTATTTGAAACACAGTATGATCTTCAGATGTCACTAGCAACGAACATGCGATACATACAATCAGCGGTTCAAGTGCATACCGTATCAAGAGTCAATTTAAGGATGTCGCTAGCATTTCGGTACACACGATACATGTGATCAGCGGTTCAAATCCAAATACTGATTAAATGCCAAAAACAGAACAGTACTGGCACTATAGATAATTTATGTCCCCTTATTTTTGGTCAACCGATTTTTACGCCTTCCTAAATCCTCCGAAAAGGCGAGGTGGAAACTTTGATTAGTGTGATTCACTTTTTGACTGGGGACAACGTACCCCAAGCCCGTTTTTCAAAACTGCGGATCCATCCCTGCATTTATATCTATCATAGAATTAAAAAAAAATAGCAATAAGATTAAGAGCCTTCTGGGGATGGATAAAAAGACGAGAGTTACGCGGAGAGGTTTGGATACTAAACAAGATCACCTGGCGATTTATGTTTTACATTATCTCTAGGTAGAAAACGTTATAAAGTTTTGTCAGTTAGCACTTACTTTATTAACCTCTTCGGTCTACTGAAAAACAAAATAATCAGAGTTAATGCTCAACTGAGTTTTATTTAAAAGTGCTTAATTATCACTGTACCAGCTGACTACCATCAAAAACATTTGCCTGTGGTCAAGGAGGAGACAAAAAAATTAAGCAACACTTTCTTCCCAACTGTCTAAATTCCCAAAGCCCCCTGACAGAGAGTAAAAACGTAAACGGTCTAACAATTTACCCCACCGCTCTCTGTTATAAGATTTTAAATTCTAACAGTCATTTCCCTCTGCTAGTTCCGAGGGTCTCTCTCTAGGTTTCCTAGAACGAGTTTGGATAAGCGCCATATCATTCCCACATAAAAACAAAAAAGATAAAAGAGAAGATATCTTTTCCATATTCTCAACCTCAAATTTCGTGTAATGCAGTTGTTTCTGTTTTAAGTGTAAATGGTGTTGGAACGTCTTCAGAATCAAAGTTCTATAACTCGAGATAGTACTAACGGCCCTCCTTATACTAGTCGGACGCTCTTGCTAGCACTGAGCCACGGGAACTTATATGGCAAGCATGAATGGGTTCGATTAGTAATTGTTTCGCTTAATAACTGGTTCATCATAATTCAAATATGTCACCTGTGACGTCGTCTGATAAGATACACAACGATGACAATAACAAGAAGAAGGAAGACGAGTATGGCGATCACAATAGAAGCAATCTTTCCTCTACTCATAGCCACTGCAAAAACAAAAAAAAAACATTTCGGTATAAGAGAAAGAACTTAAAAGCTTAAACCTTTCACTAAAGCTATAACGCAAGTTAATTATGGAGTATCTTTTATAGTCACCAGTTCGAAACACAAAAGCCAAAAACCAATTTTTTTCCGTTGCGAAAAAACGATTAGTTAATTTCTAATACAATGATTAATATTGTGAATCTGGTTATGGTCGTGGAAATAGCCATGCTTGTACTTTGCAGAATTTACCAAATAATGAAAAAATATAACTCGAAAGTTATACAAACCTACAGTACGGCTCGGATTTCCGTAACTACATCTCGAGTTCGCGTTAAGCTCTAGTTCCACTTACCTGATTTTTCTGTGAAGTTTGGATTAACTTCCTTTTCTATCTTGATCTCAACCCGCGAACAAGTGTAAGATGATGGTTTTACCGTGTCCCGAGCACACACATAAAACACGCGACTTTCTCCTAACACTTTGTTAAGCACGATTTCGCCACTTATCGGATTCAATGTAAATGTTTCATTGTCGCTTTGATCCAAAATGAAATATTCAATTTGTCCATCAGGTGCTATGTCTTTGTCAGTAGCACTAACGTTTAAAATAGATTTTCCAACAAAATCTTTTATTTTAGTTCGGAAAATCTTGACAACGTATGTGCTGTTTGCAAACTGTGGAAAGTGATGGTCTACATCAAGAACATTGATAAAGACGATTGCAGGAGTAGATGAAGTCAGAGATGGTTGCCCTGTGTCTGTTGCAGTAATAGTTAGATTATAATGTGATTGCTTTAAGTTATCAAGTGTTTTAACTAAAACAACAGAACCATCTTTCAGTACTTCGAAAGTGTCACGATTGTCGCAATTTAGTAAAGTCATGGAATTATTTCGAGTCCCATCGTTGTCAGAGACAGTAACTTTGCCAATAATGGATCCAACGTTTGTATCTTCAGGAATGTTGATGTAGTATCTGGACGGTTGAAATATCGGCAGATTGTCGTTTACATCCTCCAGTGTAATGTTAACTCTTGTAAAACCCTTTCTGTGTGGGTTACCTCCATCAGTTGCCATAACAATAAAGTTATATGCTGTTTGCTTCTCAAAATCTAACTCGAATGATGAAAAAATTTCACCAGTAGAGCTGTTTATACGGAAAGGTACACTACTTCCTAGAATAGTGTACTTCAAAAATCCATATTTATCTGAGTCCTCGTCGGTCGCTCTTACAGTTAATATATTTGTACCAACTGTTACATTTTCTGCAACAAGTTTTGAATACGAGAGATCAAAAATGGGAGAATTATCATTTACGTCAATAACTCTTACAGTTACGAAGGCAAGGTTACGAGATTCTAAAGGTGGGATTCCTTCGTCTTTGGCACTGACTGTCAAAAAGTAAACAGAGGCAGTTTCATAATCGAGAGCTTTTGCTAATGTTATCACGCCAGTTTCTTTGTTGAGGTGAAAAGTCCGATTCTCGTTTCCATTTTGAAAAGTGTATTGAATCTTACCGTTCAAACCACTGTCCATATCAACTGCAGACACTTGGAGTAGAAACGTTCCCAGTTCTAAGGACTCGGATATAATCACGCTGTAATTTTGTGGTCTAAAAACAGCGTGAAAGTCATTTACATCAAGAACGTTCACACGCAAACGGAGATATTTATCGTGTTTTCCATCGGACGCCTTAACAAATAAATCATAAAATTTTTCTTCAGTGTTCCTGCCTAATTGTTTTTGCAAAGTTATTTCACCTGTGGTTGAGTTTATCATGAAAATACCCTCACCAGCAGGCATACTATAAGATATTTTAGCATTAGTGCTTGAATCGGCGTCCGTTGCTTGTGCTCTGAATACAAATTTTCCAATGGTAGCGTTCTCGTAAATGGAGATGGAAGTTGAGCTATAAAACAAAAAACTTTACTTTAGTTTTGTGATAACTTATTCCCAGTTTCTATAGTGTTAAGCGATACTTTCTTCGATCTCCTTACCCTTTTTTATCAAAAAATGATTACCTTTGATTGAATATCGGTGGGTTGTCGTTGATATCAATTAAGTGGATGTGAATAGTTACCAATGTGTTTGTTTTGTAATCCTGATTGGTTGCGCGGACAACCAATGAAAAGTTGTTGTAACTCTCGTAATCTAGCGTTTTGATATTCCACAGCACTAGATGATCACTCGACTTGTTTGGCATTATAGCAAATAAACCATCCGGGTCACCTGCAAATAAAACGGCATAATGCAGCAATCGTAAGCTGGTGACATTAACATTGTTATCAACTTAACAATTCATAATTAACACCATGCATAACCTCATTAAGATAAAGCAATATCAACGTCATATTCACTTCACCATTATAGAATCATTATCAGTACAGTCCTGCTATCACTAACGCATTCATACACATTCATCATTATCATTTCATCATTACCTTGATCATTAATGCTATATCACGTTACAATTCATCATTAATACAAGAATTCACCAGCCTGATACAACGACATCATTACTACAAACACTTCACCACAAGTAGAGACCAAAGGAGAAAGAAACCAACCTGAAACGAGCTTTAATGACACAACAGCATCCCCGTAAACGCCAGCTGCAGAGAATTGTTCTTCAATTAATATTTCACTGCTTGATCGCTCGTTTATGGTTTTGTTATATAACAGTCCATTGATGAACTGTGGAGATGTTTCTGCAAACAAGAAAATGCGTCACTGACTCATTACTTGTTCCCAAAACATAGACTTTACATATCAAAGCATTTGATCGAGTTTTATAGGCGAATCTCCGTTAACGCTTTTTACCATACGTATACCAGCAATATATTTGTTGAAATTCCCTTTTCACCTCGATATTTCAACAAATATTCTTATTTTTTGCAATATTATAAAAAGAAAGATGCAAGTTATGATATTATATTTGTATACAACAACTTACATACTTCAGGCATTTTTTAAAATGGCGACTTGTGGCAAGCGCTAAACCAAACAGCATAGTTTAGAACCCAGGTCAGCAAAATTACATAATGCAATGCTAACCCTAACCCTGTAGCTAACCATAAGCCTTACCCTAACCCTATAGCTAACCATAAGCCTTACCCTAACTCTATAGCTAACCCTAAGCCTTACCCTAACCCTATAGCTAACCACAAGCCTTATCCTAACCCTATAGCTAACCCTAAGCCTTACCCTAACCCTAAAATTACTCAACTTGCGCGAATGTAAAATTCTTATGGCCTCGATTATAGAAAAGTCGGCGATATACGTTTCGCCGCTGACCAAGTAGACTGTAGTCGCGTTTTGCATTCAGCACTCTGCAAATTACACGGTTTCGTGTCGCAAATATAAACAGGGTCCAATGTACGGCTTATTAAATGACAATGTTTTAGAAACTGTATTCACAGACTGAAACAACTCTTAACGTTCTTTAGCTCAAAAACTCTTCAAACTTTGAAAACATACCTTTGTTACGTTTGTTTGGTCGCTATCTAAACTAGAAGACCGTAATGATGAAACACATTGCATTGTAAACCTTAATGATAAAAATTAGCTTCTCAATTCTATATTGCAATAACCCTTACAGTGACTTTCCTGTTCTCCTATATCGAGTGTCCCACACAAGAAACTCAGTTTTGAACGGGTTTTCTAAGAAGAAATTACACTTTAGGCATAATACTTGACTGTTGTTTGAAATTTTGTTAAAGTGCCAACGAAGCGAAAAATATTTTTAGGTTTTTGAAAAGATCATGATAAGAAAGACAAACAGGCAAAATTTCAGAGAGTTGAAATAAATTGTAGAGATGCCACGCTTCTGGGAAGATTCGAGTTCTGTGGCCAGCCATTATAAAGATGCAAAGTAGCAAATGTAACGCTTCACTTTGTTTGCTTCAATACATAGAATATATGAGAATTTAATTAAAAAATCAAACTTATTCAAGTTAAAAATAGTTTAAACCTGATAAAAGATAAAATCATTTTCTTGTAACAGCTTGAGTTTGAATTCCGTACTGTGAATCAGTGCCGAGAAATGAGCTAATTAGCTTGCCCGCTATTTTCTCTCATGTCACCTTTGAAGTTTGCAAACAAAATTACGTCACGGAAACGAAGACCTTGATACCTTGAATGCAAAATGAGCTAGCCAATCATTAACGCAAAACCTGCAAACTTTAGCAGCTATATCTCAAAGGCACTTTATCCAAAGTCTTTGAAACTTTCTGTATTTAATACTTTTTAAATGATCTCTTTAGAAATGTAAAAATATTTTTCATCACTTGATAGGCACTTTAAGTAAGCCTTGGTTTATTGTTTTACCTATTGTCTTGATATACCCTTCCTTTGAAGTAACACTGATATTTTCCGCTTTTGCTTTGCATCGATAGAACCCTTGGTCGGCTAATCCAACATTGGTCAGAGTGAGATTCTGTCGACTGTCAAAAACCTGCAATAACACATTTATCATTACAAGGACCGAAATATTAAAGGAGAACTGAATGTTAAAACTAATTCATTTTTTATTTGAATCTATTTGTGTAGTAGATTAACTCTGTGAATATTTTTTTTTTCAAATTAGTCAAGTAACATTGAGAAATTTAATATAGAAAAAAAGAAAACTCTCAAGAAATGAGTCTGTCAGCGGTGTGGTATGACGTAGGTTACGATATTCAGAGCATAAATATGACAGTTCGCTCTGAAATTTTGATATTTTTTGGGCAATCTAGGTCTTGCGAAGTTTTTTTCTTTAATACCACCCAAAAGCCGCACAGTAACCATGTTTTTTCCTCGTTTTAATCATCCTAATATCGTAACCTACGTCATAGAGAACCGCTGACATCACATATTAAGCCGCCGATGAAATGTTGTCTATTCGTTGCAAAAGATCAACTTTTTCTGAACTGCTAGGCAAACAGCTAAAAAAACTTCATATAATTGTTCTACTATGCCTAAATTTTCATTCAGTCAATTTTAGGGTTCAGTTCTCTTTCAACGAAACGATCGACGTGTCACAAGCTAACTAGGCAAAATATTTATCCTGAAGAAGGCCGTATGATACGGCTGTAACTGAATGTTAGTGATTTAATAAATACTCATAGCTAGAGTCAACTGGATGACTCAAAACATTCATTGTCACATTATCAAACCTCTTCATGCGCAATAACTGATGTTGTTTTCATTTGGGTGAGGAGATTCAAATGATAAACACTAAAGCATTAATTGCTGCCGACAGCTCAAAAAGTTAAAGGACAACTGAACCCTAAATATAACTTTTATCGTTATCAATATCAAAGGCTAGCAATACATTTCTTTTTGCAGAACAAATGATGTTACCTTGCCATTTTTTGTCCACTCGTAAGTCGTTCGACCATTTCCACTCGCGAGGCATACTAACTGTAACATTTTCCCAACATTGGCAGGCAGGACAGAAAGTGGCGGCGGTGGTTGAATTATCCGTGGTCCATTGTCCTTACAACTTTCTATTGGCAGTTCTTGGTTTTCTTATACACAAAATTAAAAGCTTTTAACAACAAAAACAATAATAACTACTAGTAATACAAAAAAGGAAAAAGAGCGAACAGTGAAGTATATCTATTTGATTTTATCACAGTAAAATATCTTCATGCTTTTTGTTGTATTTTATATTACTTTATTTTACATTATTTATTTTTGACTCACCTAAAATGCACTTTATAACTATATATGATATAAGATAATTGCATTCACAATTATCCAATTAGAAACGAGATATTTTGCTGAGAATATAACAAAATAATGAATGGCTGTTTTTCAGCATTACATGCATGTTAGGGTTAGGGTTAAGTATATTTTGCAAATACAATGCATATTTTATCCTTTTGATAAGAAAGAAAAGCATCATTAATTAAAGCTTGTGTTAGTACCTATCAGTCCAACGCTAAAAGTGCTGTTTTGTAACACTTGGAATCCTTCCACAATTGAGCTCCGTGCCATGACACCCAGTGACTGCCACTTGGACATGTAAACAGTAGACACAAGATTAAACGTCCAAGACGTGTTAGCTTTAAGTGTTCTTACTGCGAAAGCTCCGTCTTGGGTTAGCACATCCCCGTCTACTGCGACCATGACTTCCGCTGTTCTGTTGGCGAGAAAGCCATGACACAAAAATAACAGTTAATAAAAATCATACTGGCAGATATCATAAAACAAGTATAACGCAATCGCACTTTGGATGAAAAGTGACAGAAGGCAGCTGACTGGGGATGAAGCACTGAGTTGGCTGTAACTGACACCATATTCATAGTTGTTCAATTAAATTTGAGTACATTTTTAAAGTTTGGATACTCAGAAATTTAATTTATAAAACTTTTATTAAATTACATTTTTTGCTGAGATTGCGTCGACAAATCAATGCAGTATCCTAAGTTGAAAATTTGGTATATATAATAAAGGCAAAAAATCTTGATTTATTACGTTAGTTTCAAAAAAAGGCAAATTCGAAGGTATAAAACCATGGCTTTAAAATCTGATCCAACCTATAATCCTATATCCAACTTTTTAATTTCAAGACCGTTCTTTAAGGTCAAATTCATATTGAAAAAACACTTTTTGTACCTGTCGTTGTTGATTTGACTTGTTGCATGAACAATTATGTTTGCAGTAAAGATGTACACTCCTCTAACTTTGGCGACGAAAATGTCACGAGCCTGCAAATGAAGTTCATTGGAAGTCCATTCACTAATTGCTGTCCAAGTGTTAGCAAGGGAGAGTGGAAATGGGTTTCGTTTTCTTACATGATAATAAACAGCATTACTGGCGGTAGTATTACTAATAAAAGTTGCCGAAAATGTCGTATTCCAAATTGTCCATTGCTCACTTGCTGTGCTTATCCTTGTCAGAATTCTCTCATAAGTGTTGAAAAAACCGATTGAGTAAAAGGACAAAGACGCCTGTTTTCCTAAAAAAACGAAACAATATTTTTTAAAAAGGGCAAAAAAATATATAAACAGTGGTTACATTCAAATTTCAGAATAATTCAAAATTGAATAATAGGAATATAAGTAATCAAGAAAACTTAATGCTTGTGGGATGTGGCTGTGTAGACCAGTTTCGCATTCCTAGTTACTGCTGATCTAAATGACTGCGGATTCATTTTTACAGCCTCGTTTTCAAAAATACTTGCGAGAGAGAGCGAGGATTCATTTCTCCAACAATACACACAGTTGCATGTAAGCAGTGTAAAACTGCATTGGCATTTAGGAATATTCAACTTCATACTGAGGTTAAGACTGTAGAATTTGAATATGTTGTCATTGTTGTCAGCGGCAACTACAAATTCGAAAATGCTCTATAGACCATTTGACAGTTCCTGAAGGGTAACCAAGCCTCTACATGAAACCGAGACAAATGTTGACCTGGCAGAGTTTGAGAAGTAGAAAAAACAGACATGCTACCGGTAATACGTTTCACTATCATGATAATTATTTCCACTTTTCTAACTGCATGTGCCAGGTCAACCTTTTCCTCGATTTCATGTAAAGGCTTGGTTACCTTTCAGGAACTGTTAAATGCTCTATTGCCGATTTTCATCTGACTTCATAGCGGCCCTGTTGGTGTAGTCTTAACAAAAGTATTTTGATTATTAAGGCTCTTTTGGGCGTTATCAACAGGCCGGCATAACGAACAAAGAGACTCAGGTTCTTAAAGAACATAAGGAATAGTAAAATTAGCACTAAAGGCCACACTGGTAGCGGGCATTACCCGTTAAATCTACCGTATTTTTGCAGATTTAGAATATAAAGGGATTTCAGGTTTGTTTCCGTTGTTTATGTGGCCTTCTTTAAGTAGGTTAGCGGAATCTAGTTGTTGTAGAGAGAGGCGAAATAGCTTTTTTGATCTGGTATTTTTACTGAGGGTTTTCGTCGCTGAGATAAACATATCAGTCTGAAGATCTCTCTAGTGTTTTAAGGAAAACATAAACTAAATAATCTGTAATTAGTATGCATAGGGTTGACCGGAATTACCTGTTACCTGTTACCTAACTACTTCGTGCCTTTGTGGCACATAAGACCGGAATTACCCGTTCTACTAATTCTTGCTGCAGAATGATAAAATATAGTTACCTGGAAAAGATGATTTCCTTGAACTGCCAATACCACTCTTTCCTTCGACTTCCACAGCTACATCAGAAATATTTGATGTTGTATTTTTACAAACAAGGGATACAGTTACAAAAAATAACCCGTCTGTAGTAGCAGTCCATTTGTGTATAATCCTGTTTGCAGCTGTTGGTGAAATTATTTCTTCTTTTTGGATGTTAACGGAATTGTTGCGCCTGGCTTCTTGTAAATATTGAAGTGTTCGGAAAGTATTATTTCTAAAAATGCTAAACGTTGTACTTCCGCCTGTTTTCACACAAACGGAGGGTTTTGTTTGTTTATCTAGTTCGACAACTCCTGCTACGAACAAATTGGATATCCCAGCACGCAGGTACTCTGTAACCTCTATGAAACAACGATTACAGTTACTTGTCCCAAGGCAAAGTTTAAAAAGCTCCGACGTCGATACTTTTAAGGTCAACGATAAAGTAGCAATGTAATTACCCTTTGTTACCGGAGTAATAGAATTTTCCTTTGAGTCAAACAAACCTCCGTTAACGTAACCAGAACTAGTTCCTTTGGTTGACCAGTGGTTTAAAATTTGCCATTGTCCCGTTTTTGTCTCTTTGGTTAGGCTTGAACGTGCTGGTTCGTCGCTGACTTGCCGAAGTCCAGAAAACCACAAAGGAAACGTTATTCTGACCACAGCAAACGTAGACTCATGTACTTTGTAGTTATAAGTAGAATTTGCGAAAGAGCTAATCCTAAGTGATATTTTTTCGTTTTTCCTAAGGAAAACAACACCAGAAGCTGTTAAAGAGGTAACACTTGAATGCCTGCCACTGTTGGCTTTCTGAACAAGCAAACCTTTCAATTTGTCTTTGTTACCGTATGTGTCTTCGAGAAACGTCGCCATTTTGTAAGACACATTCAATGCCTGGTTTCTTTCTCCCACATTCAATGAGCTTCCAACGAAATACAGACCCGGCTCTTTTATCTTTACCATAAGATATGGAGGAGAAAGCGATTTCTCCACTTTTTCAAAAAATGCTGGATCTTGTTGTAAATAATTATAGAGAACTAGAAAACCTTCGCCAAACTTCCCACTGTTTTCTCCTTCTCCCATAAATAAGGCCCCCGAACAGAATCTGTCTGTCAATTGACACACCAAAGCAATTGAGAAAGTGCTATTTGAGAGAATAGTGAAGTGTTTCTCGGACGCAGACAAAAAAACAGATACATAATCTTCGTTGGTAAGTTTGACAACGGTAGTCCCCGTTATTGTATAGGTTGTTTTCGCGTTTGCAAGAGGTTTGCTCAAAGCGGGGTGTTTTACTTTAATCGGGTTTTCCTTGCCCGATTCCACGCCGTTTTTCAAAAGGTTTACGGTCATGCTTGAATTACCGTAATCCTGTACAATGATATTCACAGCAACAAGATACAACCCAGAACTAGGAGCGAAGAATCTTCCAGTCTCCTTTGAAAATATCTCATTTCTGTTTGATTGAATGGTAGGGTTAAGGCTACTAAATGACCAACCACCGAGTTCAACTGGAGCCGAGTTGAAGATACTTTCAGTATCACTTTTCACTAATAGAGAAAAGAATAAAAACATTTTAAGAAATTAACTTAGACCACTTAAAAAAAAAATCCCGGTTTATCATCAAAATTTTCTCAAAATTCAGGGAGGGAGGGCGCTTTTTTTGTTAGAGTTAATGCATTTGCGGACTGCTGAGTTAGTTCGGGAATAAATCTGCAAAACCAAACTAAGTTGGACAAAGTGACATTTCTAAGGTGGAGTTTGAATGGTTAAACGAGTGTGACACAAATGCATAGA
>JAOBAY020023286.1:0-14617 GCA_025331085.2 Zoanthus sociatus | reverse complement strand
CATTTGTTGCATATAATTTGGTAAACAGCGTTTCTCAATAGGCATAAATTGGTGTTTGCAATGGGGCAGTTGTTTCTTGTGCAGGCGCGCGCCGTGGTGTTGTGGGATAGAGCTCGTATGAGGGTAAATGATCGGTGTACGATACATAGTGGCATTCCCTCTTTGAAATATGTTGGTGATTTTATGATTTAGGCGGTCGGAGATATATGGAAAGTTGAGTTGGACCATTCCGTGTTCAAGGATTGAGGATCTTTTTGTTGTCTCTAAAGATGTTTAGTTTGTTCAATATTGTTTTCCGGATATCCATTTAGGCTTAGTATGTTATCTAACATTTGTTAGTGTTTTTCGGAAGTTGAATCAGTAGAGAATCTATCTTCGATACGTTTACGCTCATTGTGACTTTGATTTTTTGTGTAAGGCTGATTGGTGGTGTACAAATCATGGTTTTTTGGTTGCCTTTTTTAGAATTCGAAGGAGCTTCCGCTCTCTTCGGAGATGGTGACTTTGAAATCGAGTAGCGACAGTGAGTTACCGTTGGGCGTTTTTTGGGGGTTTTTAATTTGGGGTGTTGATTGTTCATCATATGGTGGACTGGATTACCATTTCTTCGTTGGTTGTCTGGATGTAACGGTTTATTAAGGCTTAGTTAAGAGAGAACGGACCTGGAGACACCAAATGCAAAATAAATAAAAAATATTTTTTTCTTATGAGTTTGCAATTATTCCCGCCGGTTAGATGCAAAAAATTTTCTGAAGTGAGATGCGACACGCATCATGTTTTCAGTTTTCGAAAATTACTGAAAGATACACGATGCGAAATGAAAGCACAACATGTTTTCTTTTAATTTTGAGTTTCTCATTACTGCATCTCGAACAAAGAACCTTATTGGCAAAAAATTGAGACAAAGCCGTCCGTAATAAAACTAACTCGTTTGCATTGCCATTTATGGTCTTTAAAAAATTTATAAATGTATTGATAAGCTGCGTAGATAATTTTGCAACAGCAACACATAGAGATAAATCATTGACCTTTTTCCAGTTTTTATTTGGCACTTTTGGAAACGGACTTCGACTTTACACACGCGCCCGCTGTTTACCTGATGGTAGAACGATGTAATTATGTATACAATATCAGAAATAGTTGACGTTACATCAAACTGTGACCAGTTGTAACATCGCACGATCCACACCTTCTAAATTTTGAGTTTACACAATCGTTATAAAACAGATCATTTTAGAAGCAATTAAAAGTAAAAGCGTCTAAAAGATCTCAAGCATGAGATATTGTAATAGTTGATGGTCCGTACACGTATGCTGTTTATAGACGGTAAGACGGACCAGACAGCAATCTATACAAGAGGTATATTCTCTTCATACTGATAACATGTAGAGCGTTTAGAAACTGCCAAGCAGAAACTCGTTTCAGAGGTAAAACGGAATGAAAATCATGATATAATGCGTGAAAATCATGATATAATGCGAGTTGAGATAATTCGTAGAAAGATCGTAATACTTTCGTACTTTTGGCAGCTGAAAAAACTCATCATCATCATCATCATCATCCTTTAATCTATTTTGTCCGTATAATTTACAATAATATGTTTTCTCGACCCGCAGATAGAAAACTATTCGAGGCGGGCGAGGAAGAAAAGGAAATAAAATAATTTAATCTAATTTAATTTAATCTTCAAAGATTCGGTGTATCGCACTATATAAAAATAAGGAAACAACTTTAGGAAAAAATTTTTGGAACAAGTTTTTATATGCGGTGCAAGTGAGTTTCAACTTCGTTTAAGGGGTACATTTAATATAAGAAGCCATATCGATTACTTTTATGAAACCATATCGGATGAGGATATTTATTCTATGAAACTGAGGATTTTAGGCACTGGCTATGAAAAAAAAAATTATTAGGCAATTGCAGGAGTCTGTTCTTCATTGGAATGAGGTATATTAACCGCAAGAAGTAAGAAAACTGATGAAATTGTTTCAAGGTTGAACCAAAAATTCAAGCACGCAAAAGTATCTTAACAATTTATTCTACAGCATGCATACTAAACGCAGCCTTGAAATTCGGTTTTAAAAATACTAAATCGAGAAACGGCTAGAAAGTGAAAACAGAAATCATTTATTCCTTGGCTTAAGGCTAGAAAAAGTTTCACCACGCGAACAATGCAATCATTACTTGCCATCAGTAGCAGTCAATCAAACCAACACTTTCTGAAGTCATAAATGGATGCTGCGTCGGTGTTTCTACAGAAACAGTTTTAAAAAAGGATGAATTTTATAACGTGAAAAATAATGTTTAGACTGACGTTTCGGACGGGATTCCTTTGTCGGAGTGAATGCAAGTTGACAAGTTTGGAGTCCTTCGTCGGAGTAAATTAAAGTTTGATTGACGTGTGACAGAACAAGCACTACAACACTTTTAAAAAATATTTGCCGCGAACTCATTAACCAATAAGCATTAAGCGGTGACATGAACATGAATAATTATTCAAACTCTAAATAAATGTCCAGAAATAAACAGGATATGTCTGAGGATAGAACTTGCCGACAATTATTTACTCTTTCTTATTAGACCCCATAAACAACACGCGCCGAGCAGACACGCTGAGCACTGTCTTTTGTTAACATATGATCATGCACAAGGTGTCCTCAATTATAAGCCTGGGGGTTTTCAGAGGTCACCTGGCCGTACATTAAACTATATAAATATTTAATATTAGGAAAACAAGACGAAATAAGCGATGATGTTGATGAAAAAAACGATTAATTTTTCATTCTCTCCTGTCATGTTTTATCACAGTGTAACACACGTCTTCGACTTCTTTATTAAACTGACTTAGCTCTGGAAATTATTACTACTTTAGGAAACATCTACCCATCATTAGCATCAATAGATGAATAAAATGAAGCATTCTACTTGTTTTCCAGGCTTGAAGCAAATTAAAGGGCATAAAATCTACTCTTGCTCGTGAAACCAGGACAACAGCCTCCGGCGATGATCATGGCAGGGTTTCTGTATCGGGACCGCCTTGCTGATCTGTCACGCCCGTCATCCGATGAGTCCCCATCACCGTCATCATCATCATCATCGACATGTCCATTTTGAATCTCCTCAGCTAGTGCATATCAGAATGAAGGTGAAACAGAATCTTAGCATGGACCAAGTAACTTTACTGTGGACCAAAACACAAACGGTGCAAAATATTAACTTGTTGCAGGGCAAGACAGAATAGCAACAATGTAGCAACGTTAGATGCAAAATATTAACTTGTTGCAGGGCAAGACAGAATAGCAACAATGTAGCAACGTTAGATAGTCAGCATGCATGCAACAGCAAGGTTGTAAATGCAGTTATGCTTGCAACAGCAAAATGCAGTTAGCTCTACAGTGGCCTACTGCAAAGTGTAATCAGAAATGGAGGTCATGGGGCAAAGGCTTATACACAAAATGCAAAGCACAAACTGATGACGTGGGTTATGGAAATATTAAATTTCTTTTTATAAATAGAAACCATTCTGATATGCACTTCGGAGGACTTCAAATATGGACAATTTAATGGTCATTTATCAGTCAAAAAGTCTCATTAATGAGTAGCGGCCATATTGGGAAATAAAGGTTCCAATAAGCACTGCCCTTAACTAAAAGCTACACCATATAAATGTTGATGTTAGACTTTGCAATTACGATCCATTAAAGGAAATCAAACGAGCATTTGATATTTGTCAAAAGGGTGCTATTGCATTTTGTCTATTATTACAAGCCGATACTAACCTACTCTTATAAAAAAAAAGTATATTGAAAATAAACTAGGTGTTGTTTAAATATACATGGTCGACGCAATTGGTGACATTTCTGTTATAAATGTTTTCTGACAAGGTTCATCATTCGATGAAAATTTTTTTCATTCTCATTGGCACAAGGGCCACCACGTGACCAACAAATAATTGCCTACAAAATGACTCTGTTCATGTGCATTACCGTCTGGCGGAGTGTAGATGCAAAAATATAGCTACTCATGCATAGTTTCAGGATTAAAAGTAGCAGCTCCGCGTTTACTTTCTCAATGAATTTGAAAACCAAAAAAAGCCAACTTGACTTGTTTTACGAGGTAGGGTGCATTTACCTCTTAAACGTTAACGTTTCCCACACAAGAATTCAGTGATCGAATGATAAAACAATTATTGGACTAGATTGAGCAAAATATCGTGATTTGTCATTGTTCTTCAAAAAAACAAAGTATGGTCCGGTCCATGAGCCAATAGCCTCGTAAAGATTTTACCTAACTGTTCATAAACGTTTAAAAAAGTAACAAAGGCCAAAACCTTGGAAAACAAAGGCCAATGTCGCCATTGCCTATACAACTGCAATATCAAACTCCGTCAAATCATCATTAAAAGAAATGTCAAAAAGTTGTACAAAATATCTTGAAGATCAATATTCCAATCTCAAAAGGGTGGAAAATCGAGTTAGATTTGGCAGAAAAAAAGCAACACCAAGTTTCAAATTTTAGCGTCCTGAAGTTAGTACAAAATACAAAGAGAAAACGAAAAGTAAGGTAATCCAGAAAATTTTACCCTGTGAAATCCAGAATCCAGAACTTTGTAATCCGAAATCCAGCCATATTTGGATCGTGAAATCCAGAATCCACACAGACATGGAATCCGAAACCCACTCGCTTTTGGATTGTGGAATCCGAAATCCACGGACACAGAGTCCAGAATGCTGCCACTTTTGGACAGTGGAATCTGGAATCCACGAACATGGAATCTGAAATCCAGCAACTTTTGGATCGTGAAACCCAGAATCCACAGACACAGAGTCCAGAATTCAGCCACTTTTGGACTGTGGAGTCTGGAATCCACGGACATGGGATCTCAAATCCTGCCACTTTTGGATCGTGAAATACAGAATCCACAGACATGGAATTCAAAATCCACAGTGTGGATTCCAGCACCATTACTCTTTTGGATTACCATACATGGGCTGATCAAGAGTTCTTTTTACAATTACTTACATTACGTAATTAACAAATTTCGTTTATGACATCACTGCTAATGATGATAACGGTACAAAATTCAACCACTATAACTAAATGAGAGCTAACCTGTACCAACTCTGATTGGTATTTATAATACAATCAAAAGTCGCAAAATAAAGATAAAAATAGTATATCTTGGGTTTTACGGAACGGTTCAAATCTTAAGATATTCATTTAGGTTTTTGCCGAAAATTTGAAAAAGCAAGAAAACTACTTAAAAGACCTTCTTAAAACCTCTGATAATAATTTCGATTTGCAACAAAAGAATGCAATGATGGATCCCACCCCTTTACTAAATTAGCAGCAGTTAGTTTTGTGAATCACAAAAGTACAAGCATCCTGTAAACTCTAATTTATGTCAGTCTCTCCATAATCAAACATCTGATGAGCTGAGCTGAACGCTTCATTCTCAAGTGATTGGAAATGTGGCCGCTTTGGTATCCGCATTTAGATATATGCAAGTACTTAGTACTAGAATGGATGTGCTGTCTACTTGTAAATATCTTTTCAACCACATCCCATAAGCATTACATTTCTATTGTTCTTGATTATCTTGAGCCACTTTATTAGCTATGCCACACTGACGAGCTCTAATAAGACTAAAACAGCTATTCTTGACCGTTATCACTAAGACTCACAACTATATATGGTAATTTTTATGGGTTAATGTCAAACCTAACATGAACTTAGTAACCATAATAGTGGCTGTAAGTACAGTACCATGCATGTACTATCAATGGTTTCGATTGCCTTAACATCCAAATACCACAAGAAATCAACTTCTAATGTCCTTGATAGCAAAACTCTCTGAATTAACAGGCCAAAGCTAAATCCTTCCATGAAAATATTGTCTTATCAGCTCCGGAACTTCCCCCTCTCTAACAAAGTGATTATCAAGTGCGAGCTAGAATATTAATCTATCGCAAGTTAGATTGCAGCAGAGCAGGCTAACCTTAGTTCTAACTCATAAGGGAAGCAAACAAGAGCAATGCTTGGTAAAAGGATCACAGGAATGGAATGGGGTTAGAATCTTGAAGCTAGGGGCAGAGGTCTTACTATGGCAGTTCCATGACTGTCGCATAAGTCCTCTTTGAAGGCTGCCTCTACAGCTGAAGTTTTGAAAAAGATCCCTCATGAGAATGTTCAGCTTAGTTCAATGGATGCTGATGGAAAATTTTGAGATGACATAAAAAACAGCTATTAGGGAGCTAAATCAATAATTAACGGTTAGAAATGAAGCCAATCGTACCCAAAAATAGGATTAAAAATTATAAGGTGGCATATACCACCCTCCTAAGTAAAAGCAAGCATTGATGACAATAAGATAAAATTAAAATATGGATCATAATCAACCGTTTCATACTAAACACAACTTTTAATAGTAATAACAATAATAATAATAATAATATCAATAATAAATAAATTTTTATTTATTATTATAAATTTGATCATACGAGGAACAAAAAACTCACACGGCAAAAAATAATATCATATATCAATATTACGAAACCAAGAGGAAACATTGTGATCTTAGCTTAATCCAAGTTTTGGATCAAAAAGCCAGTCTGTTGTCAACAATATTTATTTTTAGCTGT
This sequence comes from Zoanthus sociatus, assembly GCA_025331085.2. Taxonomy (NCBI): domain Eukaryota; kingdom Metazoa; phylum Cnidaria; class Anthozoa; order Zoantharia; family Zoanthidae; genus Zoanthus; species Zoanthus sociatus. The sequence goes on along the minus strand of JAOBAY020023286.1, from coordinate 7,976 downwards.
AAATAGGTCGTCTTTTTTATTTTTTTAAATTTAAAATATTTGATTTAAGTGATAATTCTGTAAAATAGCTTATAGCTAAGTACTTATCACGTTAAAAAGTATGTATGTATGTATGTATATATGTATGTATGTATGTATGTATGTAGACTTTAAGTCAAAATCATGTCAACGGAAAGATTTAGAATCTTTAGCAGTTATTTATAGCTTACAATTAGAATAGTTCGAGGTCTAGAGAACTCTGGAGGCTTTCAAGCCATGGTTTATTGTTGATTTTAAAATATTATATAAAATCGTATAAAGTATATAGTATTATATATGTTATATCTAGATATTTTGCAAATCAAATAACAAAAGAAATTGTAAATTTAACAACGAGCAGTTTGTGTTCAAGATACGACAACAGATACTGTATAATATTTGATTATTACCACTAAGGTCGCTTCAAAAAAAAACTGTTTTGATTTAAAGGAAAACAAATAAACAAATTTAAACGAATATTTAAAAGTAAGTAAGTATGTTTTAGAAAACAAAACCTCTCTGATAAAAAATACAAATGGTTTAAGGCAGTTTTTCAAACGTGAAGGATTTGATCCAGGGAACACCATAATGCAAACTGAGCATTGACACCCTAGATCAAACACCCTGAACACTGAGCCAGTGAGGGGGATGTTTTTGAGAAGAATGAAGGGTATGTGTGCAGGGGGAAGGGGCAGGGGGCCTCAGATGGGACAAGCTGCATAGTTATCAATGTGACAACTTGCTAGAGACTGGTAAAGCTAGCACCCTAAATACCATAACTGCAAACAAATCTGTTGTTCCATTCTAGATAATATTCGCTTATTAATAAAATTTGAAGGTACTTACAGTTAAGTGTATGCCTTGTTCTAGCACTTGTACAATAGGACTCGATAACACGTAGTATTAACATATCCTCTTCCAGTACATGTGGTTGGCCTACACCTGCTGTAGGTTTCAGCAAAAGACAAATGTTAGCCATGTTGCAAGAAGCTAAATCCTTTACGAGCCTAGTGGCCCATGGATACTTTATTTATTTAACGTCAATTGCGAAGTGGTTGCCCATTCTTCCTAGCCAGAGGAGCCGTTGCTTGTCTCCAGTTTCTGTAGTGTTAAGCAGATGAGAGTCGTTGACTCTCCCTGGATGGGACACTAATCCATTGCAGGTAATCTGGTACGCTAGTACTCATTTACCTATCCTGGAAGGATGGAAAGCCGAGTTGGCTTAGGCGGAAAAGATCACACAAATATTCGAATCTCTGCATCTGCTGGGATCAAACTGGGGGACCTTGTGGTCGGAAAGCAGAGATCTTACCAACTGCACCAACCACATCCACCCGATAACATAGTGTATTAACATGTCCTCTTGCAGTTCACTAAAAGTAGCAAAAAAATGGTCTGAGGGTAGAGAGTGGCCTTAAATAAAGATCTGGACAATTTCCGGTCTCTGCTACCAGACTACTCAAACAAATGCTGAAGAGAAGCTACCTTTAAGGAAGCACAAAAAAATAAATCTGCTCCCAACGCCTTTGGCTTCAGTGTACAACTGCACCCAATCCAATTAAAGAGTGATTGTTTTCTTTGACGTAACCCGACAAATAAGTTTTATATATTAGCTTTGCCTACCAGCTACCTCGTTTGACCTCAGGTTACTGTAGCTGGTAAGACACCTTAAAGTAAGTTTTAAATATTGCTGTAGATTGTAAAATGTATTATGTTATGGTGCAAAATAATGATTTGTTGTTGTTGTTGTTTGCATAGTGTTATGAGGCTTTCTCCACTAAAATAAACCTTTCAGCGAATGATGATACATAATAGACATATACAAAACCTCGGGCATACTATGGCAGTCTGAGTTTAAAGTTTCACTTACTTGTCAAAATACTTGCTCCAGATGCTCTTGTCTTGCTAGATGTGTGGCTCACACGATCTTCATCTGTGTCACTTTTTGATCGACCTGTTAGGATGTTAACAACGAACTTAAATGAGGATTATATTAACTGCAAGTTCCAAGTTTTTGAATAGACCATCTAATGTTGTCAACCAAGACAGATTGAAGAGACAATGAGATATATAGCTCAATCAATTCTTTTAGATAATGGGCAAAAATGTTGACAAAACTTTTAGGTATACCCATTAGATTACAAATGTTCATTTATCACACTGTAGCAATGAAAAGTATGTCCAACAAGACAAGAAACATATTCACACACATTATTAATGGTCAAGAGCCCGATTTCCACCAGTATTTTCCTAAAAAATTTCTTCCTGTCCTGCTGACCTTTTGCTCGGATCATTAGAATACCACTTTTTGTAAATATGTCTCATAAAAAAGAGGAACGATTATGTAGAATGAACCAAACAAATGTTTTTATGAATCTTTTAGGAAATTTCTTTCTATTCAAAACTGGAAAGAAGATCGTTAAAACAAGCTCTTGTTTGACAACCATTGTCAATATACCAAACTTCCTCCATCAGAGAAGCTAATAATGACAAACTTAAAAACACTGACATACCAATATAGTGACGAATACCGTGAGGTTTAGACAACAGCATTGCAACTTAAATAGTGTCAACAAAACAACCTCTGCTAATACACTGACCAATACCATCAACTGCAAGAAACATTATATGATACTTAAGAAATGTGCCATTTGTGAAAGATATCTTGAAATAATTTCATTAGTTAGTTTGTAAAATTTAATTGCTTGATTTTCCAACGTTGGTTCACTGATTCATTTATTTCATCGTTATTTTTATTCGTTATAGGTTAAAAGGTTAATATTATTACCGTTTAGTAAAATAAGTGTTAACACAAAATATATTAATCTAAGGTGAAAAAAACATTGTTCTTTGACATGTTTATTTTGAACTGAATGTTCTTCGACACACTTTTTAGCTATTAAAAATGTTTTTCGACTGAAGCTTTAAAACAACGTAAAAATTCTGGAAACCATAAACAATGTAATCCCTGTTACAATGTTTAAAGTCGACAACTGATGTACAAAATTATTAAGTATCCCCTAAGTGGAACAGACCACATAGCATCACAATCACTACCCTACTCTTTGAGATCACTGTGTGGATTCTTTAAGGTCTCCAGATATAAGGTCAAAAGGCTGCAATTATGAAACCATTCGTAAACGTAATTCAAAAGCATTACTTTCTATTGGTTATTTCATACTCCAAAATGTAGATCATTTTATTATGTTAATTGGCTGTTTTGTCAAGTTTACTTACAATCTGCAGCGCATGTTTTTAAAGAAGTAAGTGGATTTACGAGACAACCACCTAGGAAGAGAAAGTCAACACTCACTGCATATATTACAACATCAGCATACCGCACTCGCTCTTATCTTTCTCTTGGTGGTTCATAAAGTAATTAGAGAGCTTAAGCACCAGAACATTTCTTTACGACGGAAGTCTATTTTCCGTGAGTGGACTGGATCGAAAACGGCGTTTTTGGCGCGACTTTTTAACTTAAGCAGCGCGCGTACTACAACGACGGGAGCACGCTGGGTAAAAAGGCGCGAAAACTAACTTTGAAGAAATCAGTCGTAAACAAATTATAAATTGTAAAATTGGCAACACATACGGCAAGAATCTGGAGCAAAAGTCAGTGTTAAAGCAATTGTAAGTAAATTATTTGCTTACAAAAGTTTATTGACAATCCGCGATGTGCTTGAAGCTATTCATTTGATAAAAACAACTTTGCTGTTCTGACAGACCAACACGGAGGCAAAAAACGGCTTGTAGGCCTCCGTGACAACCATCACGACCGCATGACGTATTCAGGTTCGTGACATCTGCTGACAGTTTAGTTCCGGTTGCCCTCCGTGGCAACGAGAACGCCAGGTGCTTAAGCTCTCTAATATTTACCGAGGTGGTGGAAGCGTTGTGTGAACAAATACCATAAACTCTTGAAAATAAGACCAGCTACTTTAGTATCAAAACATGTTCATGCCTTTAGTATTTTTCAAAGCTAGGGATATCCATGTCTTTGAGCTCTTATTAACTTCTGCAGCTCACGATATCCAATAATTATTTGTTGATTATGTCGCAGATGACAAAATGACGTCACGTTTTTCATTAGTTTACGAGATGAGCATTTTTCTTTGGACAAAGAAGCCATTTTAGCAAACACATAAGAGAGCAATACAATTTGGCTCTTCGGTTTTTATTGATTTTCATTCAGAATTTCTTGAAAATCCACAAGGATGCTTTGTAACACCAAGTTATTTCCATTCTTTTTTGAAAAAATTAACATGTTGGTTCTTTTATGTTCCCTGATAGAAAATTGAAAGAAAAGGAGACTAAACGAATTTCATGTTTATGGACGGTGTGGCGAACAAAAGGTCACATAAATGCTTAACCCTTAGCAAGGCTGAATCGAACTTGGAACCTTCCGCTTGGCTCGATAAGTTGAACTCGCACACACATTTCACAAAAACAATGTTAAAATAGAAATAGAAAATGTACAAACACTTTAAAATGGATTATCAGTAGTTTAAATGCATTCCAGTACAAAGTTCATGCTGTCTTTACTATGTTTCTTTTGGTTCTATGAAATATTCGCATTTTGTTTAAATATTACTTAAATAGTAATGTAAGTTGTATTGCTTGTGGCCTATCATTTTAGTGAAACCATATTAGGTTAAGTAGTTTGGAAGAGGTTTCCCCTAATTCCTTTTCAAAGGAAAATGAAGAAATCTCTGTACAAGAATCAGCTTAAAATCCGTCCATATAAAGTAACTCATTGCGGGTAAAAACTCGCTACAACCTGTCTTATGCTTGTTATGATGAAAAGTAGTTGCTGCTTATTGCTACTTTTTGTACAAGTCTGCTGTTCCTGTTAACAAAAAGAATCCTCGCTAGAAGTGACATTAAATTGCGTATGACATTTAATGAAATTACATGTCTATGCATGCTCTATGCATGCTAAACAAAACACAAGCAAATCCGGTGCTGAAGATTTTTCTTCTTGTAAAAGGAAAACAAACAATGAAATCCCTTCCAAGAATGATAAAGATAACAATATATCATCCAACTACGATTATATTAAAGGTTATTTAACAATGTATTGAGTTATTTGTACTATGGGTTTAGGTAGTGCACTGTCAATAAAATGAAAAAAAAACTAAAAAATGAATTAATTAACGAAGATGATAAGTGATAGATTATAAAAACTCTTATGAAAACTTAATGCTGTTTATTTAAATGACAAGTAAATATGTAATAAGATAAAATAAAATAAAATAAAATGAATCAGTGAATGCAACTGAAAGGAATCAAGCTATAAAATAAAAACAAAACAACAGATGCAGGTTATGTACAGGTTAACTCACTTGGCACAACTTTAAGTTGAAACATTAACAGATCTGTAATTGTTATTATATAATACAAGAAAACATACTTATTATTATTGTATGATATATGATTATCACTATTTATTATTGATGTTGTTTTCATTCTTACCACCACCACCATCACCACTGCCATCACCACCCATTGCAAATATCATTATCGTTCAAAATATAATCACTATCATAGTCTTCTTCACCATACTCAGTCGTGATCATAATTAGTTAACATTATTAGTCATCATCATGTCATCATCATTAGTCATCATTATCTTTATCATTAGTCATCATCACCATCATTAGTCATTATCATCATTAGTCATCATCATCATTAGTCATTATTATCATCATTAGTCATCATCATCATTAGTCATTATTATCATCATTAGTCATCATCATCATTAGTCATCATCATTATCATTGGTCATCATTATCATCATTAGTCATCATCACCATTAGTCATCATCATTACTCACCAACATCATTAATCATCATCATTAGTCACCATCATCATTAGTCATCACCATCAGTCATCATCAGTCATCATCATCATTAGTCATCATCATCACTAGTCATCATCATTAGTCATCATCATCATCATTATCATCATCACCATCATTAGTCATTATCACCAATAGTCATCATTATTATTGGCCATCATCACTATCATTAGCCACCACCATCATCATTAGTCATCACGTTATCATTAGTCATCATTAGTCATCATCATTAGTCATCATTATCATCAGTCATCATCAGTAAATACCGTCATTAGACATTATTAATCATTATCATTATCATTAGCCGTCATCCATATAACTCATCATGATTATTCATTATTAGTCATTTTCATTGGTCATCATCACCATTTGCCATCATTAGGACCAGTCATCCCCATCGACATCATCATCTTTAATCATCATTAATCACAATCATTAGTCAACATAATGTTTCATAAGTTGTCATCATTATCATTAATCATCACCGTTAGCCATCGTCATCAGTCATCATTAGGCATCATTAATCATCAGTATAATTAATCATCGCCAATGGTAATCATCATTAGTCATCATTATCATCATCACTATCATGATTATCATCATCACCATTATCGTCGACATCATCACCATCATCATCATCATCGCCATCCCATCTCCATCATCATCATCTTCATCACCATCATCATCATCATCATCATCATCACCATTATCACCATCACCATCATCATCAACATTATCATTATAACCACAGTAACTGTACTGTAACCTTGTTTTTTCCTTGTGGAATGCAGTAATCCTTTCACTGACTTGCTGGTCGTGGAATCCTAAGACATGTAACAAAAGGCACTGTTATACACATTTCGTGTGTCAGCTCTCTCAACGACTTCAAATGCTCTAAGAATGATTTGAGAATTGCGAGGTAGCTAGACTACTGTAAGCTTCAATTATTTCGAAACAATCTCTAATACAAACCAAAGTTGTTAGAGTGGACTGGTTAGGAAACCTGGCAAACTAGAACTAGAAGATTGCAATGTTTCTTTGTTTCATGTTGTGTGCACGGTCACGGTGAGGATTATTCTAGGTGTGATGCTACATTAGTCTATTGGCTGCTTGGTCATTTACGTCTCAAAGCCTTTTGTTATTTGTGCACAGGTTAACGTCATATTTCAAAAGGGAATATGAGAACAATAACATATAACAAAGAAAGTCATCATGCTTCCTAACCATTCGACACTTTTAACTTTGTACAAACTTATCTTCAATTACAGAACTTCCGTTGAATGCTAACGAAGGAGATGTTAGACAATGACCTCAGCAAACACTAGCCAATAGGATGAACATTTATCTCACACATGGCCTAAACACGTGCATTTCTAAGTTGGATCGATCGATAATGCATGTAAACAAACTGTAGCGGAAAATGTTTTCGTGCCTTATCACCTAATAATTAAACAGGGAGATACGCAAACTTTTATAACAAATTGTTAAATATCCGAAAAGGCATATTGAGTTAGCTGTTATTTCATTCCAGAGATGGATAAAGATCCATTGATATAACGAGTGGTGGAAAAACTGAGAAAAACGATATCTTGTTAGTAAAATATGATTTTTAATCACACACGTAACAACTTTGTTTAATCGGCTGTTAGTGTATTTGCGTGCTATCAAGTACTTATACAATTCTAGTATTGTGAAAAGTTTACTTAGTAAAAAGAAAACTACATGTTTTATAATTGGAGATTTGAATTTCACTTCTAGGGTGAAAATTTACACTTTCCAAAGCTTAACATCTGAGTGAACACAGAGAACCAGAAAGCGTAAAAGACCTATTTTGATTTTACCTCCTTAAGTGCAAACTCAGGTCTTAATGGTGGTGTTGGCCTAAGGCGAGTAAAGTCCCATTTGCCTTTCCTCCGGGGTGGTCTTGGGGCAGAACTCATCTGAGACATTTCCGTTGTTGCTGAGTGTGAAGCAGACATTGATCTTTTTGTAAATTCAGCAGGTACCTAAGTGAAGAAAAAAAGCAGGGTTGCCACTATTTACTGGATGTAAAATTCAAGGACTTTTCCAGGACTTTCCAGGATATTTTCAAGCAAATCCA
>JAOBAY020023217.1:0-14617 GCA_025331085.2 Zoanthus sociatus | reverse complement strand
TATCAAAAACACAAATTCTGGGTTTTTCAAATTTTAATGTTGTTGTAATAAGTGCTATCCCCCCCCCTCTAAGGAGCCCTTTTAGATCTAGAGACACCCCGCATGGCCTGGCGCCTTGTGTGAGATTTTGTTTTTGCTAGTGTTAGAGAAGTTGAGTTGTATGTTAAGCGTTACTTGAAGAATATAGAGATTTTTGAGTATTACAACATGGTGTCAGAAGTCTGAAAGAATCAAAATATTGCTGGCAAAGAATTTTTGAAAAGACCTGAACGGAGTGATAAGGAAGTACAAGGGGGAACAGTTTAGCATTCGTCGATCGTGTGAGGGCAACAGGACAGAAAAAGAATCGTACAACAAGCCGGGACTGTTAGTATTTGATGCTCAAGCAGCCGAAAAACTGGAGGAAGTTCATTACAAGATTTGAAATATATTTAGTAGCAGCGGAAAAAGAGAAGAAAGCTGACAAAATTAAGGTAAATCTATTGCTTAATTGTGCTGGTAGCGATGCAATTGAGGAATATACTCATTTCACCTATGATGCCAACGAAAGTCCAAACAATTTTGCAGATGTTTGTAAGAAATTTTCAGAACTTTGTCAGGGGGCAAAAAACGTTATTTATGAGAGATCAGTGTTTAACCAACGAAGTCAGAAAGAGGGAAAAAGAATTGATAATTTTGTTAGTGACTTGAAACGACTGGCCCTTACATGTGAATTTGGAGCTCTTAAAGACTCGTTAATCAGAGGTAGGATTGTCGGTGGGGTTCTTTCAGATGATCTAAGGGGTGAACTGCTAAAAAAACCGGACTTGACATTACAGTCAGCTCATGATTATTGTCGCACACACGAGGCATCTGAGAGCCAGAAGCTGAAATTTAGTGTGCCGACTAACAAAATTGATCGGTCGGAATGTAACATTCACAATGTTACGAATTCTAAAACACCACCAGCTAGGAAAATAGATCCAATGTGCAAGTTTTGTGGACTGAGACACTCGTTCTCACATCCAGCTAAATTTCCCGCGCTTAAACAAGAATGTAGAAAGTGCAAAAAGGTTGGTCATTTTGCTAAAGTATGCAACACCCGATAAAAAGTAATATCCAATATTAAGTTTAAAGCTGACACTGGAGCAGAAACAAATGTGATTCCTTTTAGTCTATACAAAAAACTCTCAAAAAACCCACTCCAGAAAATTCATCAGCTATTGAAAGCGTGGTTAGCTACTAAGCCAATTCACCCAGTAGGATGTGTGCGACTCCCTACTAAATACAAACATCGTAAGATTAACTTGTTATACCTAGTTGTGAATGGTGAGTTTACGCCATTGTTGAGTTGCAGTGCTTGCCTTGACCTGGAAGTGTTAAATTTTATGAATTTAGATATGATTCAAATTAACCAATCAGACCCCTTGCCAGATGAGGGTCAGGTGCTCCCAGAGCTCATTGCATCTGACCCCGTACTAACCAATTTTAAAGATTGTTTCAGTAAGAGGCCTGGTAGGCTACCGCATGAAGTAAGTTTGGAAATAGATGAGTCAGTTATACCCGTCATTCATCCACCACGGAAGATAGCCATAGCACTTCGTGAGCCAGTAAGAGAAAAACTGTTGGAGATGGAACAGGATGGAATAATAGTCAGAAAAGTGGACCATACGCCATGGGTTAACTCTATGAAGGTAACAGACAAGAAACGAGGTAAAGGGAAAGGCCCACCCTGTAAAGATGATATCAGAATCTGTATTGATCCTAGGGATCTTAATACTGCACTTAAACGGGTCCATCACCCTATGGTAACAATTGAGGAAGTTGCAAATAAACTGACTGACACTGTTGTTTTTTCTACGCTAGATGCTTCTAGTGGTTTTTGGTAGCTTCCTGTAGATGAGGCGACTTCTAAACTATTAACATTCAATACCCCATGGGGAAGGTATCAATTCTGTAGGCTCCCGTTTGGTGTTGCCCCAGCACCTGAGATATATCAGAGAGAGATGGAAAGGCTCTTCGAGGGTGTTCCGGTAGAGATAATTGTGGATGACTTCCTGATACATGCCCAAGACAGGAAAGAAATGGATGAGAAATTGACAATGGTACTAGAACGATCTCGCAAAGTTGGATTGAAATTCAACCCAGGTAAATTAAAGTTGAGAGTAGACATAGTTAACTATGTAGGTCACACGCTTACTTCACAGGGCCTACAGCCTGATCCTGAAAAGATCCGGGCCATCATGGACATGCCGCCACCAGTTGATGGAGGGAGTACAGCAACTCTTAGGTAAAATAAACTATCTAGACAAATTCATAGAGAATAAGGCAGACATTCAGGGACCTATTTCTCAGCTATTACAGAAAGATAGTTTTTGTATGGGATACACCCCAACAATGCGCATTTGAACAGCTCAAATATGTTAATAGTAGGTCACCTGTGTTGTCATACTTTGATAATAACAAGCAAACCATTCTGAGTGCTGATGCTAGCAGCACTGGTCTAGTTGCAGTAGTAATGCAAGATGGAAAACCCATCGCATATGGATCAAGAACCCTTACTAACTCAGAGAAGCATTATGCTAACATTGAACGAGAACTACTTGCCATTACTTGGGGGGTAGAGAAATTCCATACTTACCTGTATGGACGGCAAGAGACAGTAGAAACAGACCACAAGCCCCTGGAGTCCATTTTCAAAAAGTCACTCAGTGAAGCCCCTCCCAGACTCCGACGAATGCTTCTCAGATTAACAAAATATGATTTGAAAGTCAGACATATTCCTGGAAAACAGCAAGTCCTTTCAGATTGTTTAAGCAGAGCCCCTGTTGAGCCAATGGAATCACTTGGCAACGAATATGATGAGGTGGAAGTTCACCTTGTTGATCAATTAGGACTTCATGATGATGCTCTAGCTAAATTTAGGAGCAGCACCAGTTTTGATGAGACCTCTCAGGTTGTGATGGAATATGTTCTCACTGGATGGCCTTCAGATAGAACGCGAGTTGATGAACTAGCACGAGAATATTTCAGCTACAAAGATGAGCTCAGTGTTGAGGATGGACTGTTATTTAAGTCGGACAGAATTGTTGTACCTCGCTCAATGAGAGCCAGTGTACTTGATGAAATTCATTGTGCCCACATGGGTGAATCCAAAAGTTTGTCATACGCAAGAGACTATGTCTTCTGGCCAGGTATGAGTGCAGAAGTAAAAGATAGAGTCGGATCATGTGGAATTTGCAATGCATTCAGGAACCAACAACAAAAAGAATCGCTCAAAGTACATGACATTCCCGGCCTTCCCTGGCAGACTGTTGGCACAGACCTTTTTGATTATGGTGGACATACATACCTTGTTGTAACTGATTTCTACTCAAAAAACTTTGAGGTTGAACTCATGCGTCAAAATACAGCTACATGTCTTATCAACAATCTTAAAAAGATCTTTGCTCGCTATGGAATCCCAGCAGAAGTAATTAGTGACAATGGTTCTCAATACAGCAACACCAGAAACCTATTTGACAGTACCCACCAATTTAAACTATTTGCAAAAGAATGGGGTCTTAAACACACAACTAGCTCCCCTGGATATCTGCAGTCAAACGGAGCAGCTGAGCGTGCAGTTCAAAAAGCCAAACGAATCCTAAAGAAAGCTGATGCGGATGGAAAGGATCCATTCGAAGGCCTGCTCAAGTATCGCAATACACCATTTGAAGACATCGGTTTATCACCTGTGCAACTGTTGATGAGTTGAAGAACTCACACTATGCTTCCAAACTACAAGCGATTGTTAGTTCCTCAATCAGTAAGCCCGGACAGAGTAGTCAAAACACTCAAGGCACGCCAAGATAAAACCACAGCATACTACAATCAAACTGCCAAAGATCTGCCACCGTTAGAACCAGGTGACAGAGTCAGAATCCGACCAGGTACAGAAAACCAATGGAGAAAAGCTGAAGTCCTTCCACGATCATACGTCGTACAAGATGAGCGAGGAAGAGTATTCCAACGAAATAGAAGGCAAATCATCTCTACACCTCAAGACGGGCCAATGGAACAAAATCAAACCCACTGGTAGTTCCTTCAAGTTTGAAACACCAGACTGAACCAAGCGAACCACAACTCGTCAGTACTCCAGACGAACTAATAAAGGACCCTGTTTATCAACCAAATATTACTACTAGATCAGGGCGACCTGTTAGAAAACCTAAAAGACTTATTGAATCTTGTTAATTGTATTCTATTGTTATTATTTTACATTTAGTTCTTGTTCGTTGTTACTTGAGAGGGGAGATGTTGTAATAAGTGCTATCCCCACCCCTCTAAGGAGCCCTTTTAGATCTAGGGACACCCCGCATGGCCTGGCGCCTTGTGTGAGATTTTGTCTGCTAGTGTTAGAGAAGTTGAGTTGTATATTAAGCGTTACTTTCAGAATATAGAAATTTTTAAGTATTACAACATAGGATCATATATTAACCATGAAAATATGCCTTGATAGAATGTTTTCAACTTTTTGTTACTTCCATTAAATGATTTTAAATAAAAACAAACTTTCCCGAAACAATTTCGTATGTTGGCTGACCATGAAAATTGAATTGCCTTAAAAATTGACATTGACGTGATTTAAATTTATGTAATACTCGTTTGCTCTCGAAGCACTGGTGCCCAATATAGTGGCTCCCAAGTTAGCTACTAGCACGTTTGTACTATCTATACATAGAAGATATAGGTACTCTTACTATACTACTAGTATAGATACTAACGTGATTTTAGTACCCATATTAGTGGCTTCAAGCTAGCTACTAGCACGTTTGTGCTATCTATACACAGAAGATATAGGTACTCTTACTATACTACTAGTATAGATACTAACGTTGCCTTAGTGCCCATATTAGTGGCTTCAAGTTAGCTACTAGCACGTTTGTGCTACCTATACATAGAAGATATAGGTACTCTCACTATACTTATAGTATAGATACTAACGTAACCTTAGTACCCATATTAGTGGCTTCAAGTTAGCTACTAGCACGTTTGTGTTATCTATTATATACTTGATGATTATCATTTAAGAACGGTAGAAAGCACAAACCACCTATACTCTATGGATCCTCTCTCCACACGCATTGTCTAAGGTATGTTTGGCATATCCCAACCAAGCTCCCACATGCATGCGGTGGGAACTCAGCCTTAAAGCCTTTTAACTGCCACCTGGTTAGCCTAATTGGTAAGGTGCCAGCCTATCGCGCGGGAGGCTCGGGTTCGATTACCGGCCGGACCAACACTCAGGGTCTTAAAATAATTAAGGAGAAGGTGCTGCGTTTGTTCTAACATCTGCAAATGGTTAGACTTTCGCGTCTTCTCGTATAAAGACGTTAAATCGTAGGCCCTCGCAGAATTCTGTGTTTAGGTGTGTGTGTCTGTCATGTGAAAGGTCTCTGTCCACCTTTGAGTGGTAAAGATGGTGTCCCCAATTAATAGGCTAAATAAGTTTGACACTAAATAAAGTTATTATTATTATTATCTGAACTCGCCCACGTAGCTCTTTGCTTTCTGTTGAAAAACTACACCGTGAGTCATAACAAGGACGAAACAGCTGTCCATGATAGCTTCAGTTACTTTTCTTTTATTTATTCGAGTGAAACCGGTTGTGCGCGTGCGTGTGGGTTCTGGCAAAAGTGTAGAGTTAGGTACAGGTGGATTTTGCTTTTTATTATATTATCCCTTGTATACCTCAGGCATCATCGATTTAAATGAAGTTTATCAAAGCTTTTCGAGATGACAATTTTTGTTTTCAATCAAATTCACAGAATGACCAAAGAAGAAATGTCAACTTTATTCGAGGACATCGAAATTGATGGCGATGGGAATATTGATTATTCAAAGTTTGTACGCATTCTTAAATCTGGTCAGACAAAACCAGACGAATCTTTTGAAAATCTCGAGGAAGAAGACTTGGAAACTTTATAACTTTAAAAGTACCTTTGACAATAACGCTGTTTCATTGTTTTTGATCATTAAAAAGACTTTCAGTAAAAAAAAATCGTGGAAATTTTGTGAACGTTTCATATAAGGCCTGGTCAAACGGACTTGTAGGTAGTCGCAAGTAGCCACAAGTTGAACTTGCGTAGAGATTTGCGTTGGGTGGCCAAACGGACACGCACGTTTCCTCGCAAGTACACGCAAGTCGCAAAAAAAAACCCCATTTCATTGGCTTATAGGTTGCTATAACAACGAATCGACGTCAACCAACTTGCGTTGACTTGGGTTGGGTGGCCAAACGGTGAAAAACTTGCGTCGACTTGCGGGAAAATTTGATCTCGACCAAAGTGAGCGCAAGTCATCGCAAGTAAACGCAAGTGCACGCAAGGCCTGGCCAAACGGAGTCACAAGTAGACGCAAGTTGTGAACTTGCGACTACTTGCGAGTCCGTTTGACCAGGGCCTAAGTTGGTCTTTTCTGAGTAATTTATGTAGTTACCTGTACATTCTACCTTGATTGCAGTTTTTATGACATAACTGAATTATTTTCCATATTATAGAAAATATTTTTTTCCTACTCTCGGCCTTTTTATTTTTTAAAAACCTGCGTCCAATACCTGTATCAAGGTTTTTCGGGGCTTCTTTGAACAATTTATTTTGACATATATCTCCTTACAATGCCCAAAACTAGTTAACAAAACGTTTCTCTTATTACATACAGATTAATAAATAGACCTTTACACCTTTTGAATATGAAAAAATTAATGTTTTCTATAACAACTTTTGCTGCGGGCGAAGCGAGTTGTCTCCTATAGCTATGCGGAAGACAGTGTAATCTTCGGATGTCGTTAGCAGCGAACATGCGATACATGCGATCAGCGGTTCAACTCCATACCGTATTGAGCTAGCATTGTGGTACACACAATACATGCGATCAGCGGATAAAATCCAAATATATAAATGCCAAAAACAGAACATTATTGTCACTATAACAATATAGTGTAATCGCAGCACCCACTTTCTATTAGAAATTACTAGTTTATTATTTTTTTTGTCAGGACAGATGGAATAACCCAAAAAAACTGAATGCCATGTCATAATCATGCCACAATAATCTCACGAGAGGCAACAATAACAAAAAAGTATTTATTTAAATTTCGTACGAGCAGTTCCAAAATCTAGATTTTGTAGAAATCAAAATGCAGGATTTGCAATAGTCCACTAGTAGATTTATACTAATACTCTTTATAATAACACAGAAGACAAATTACACTGTTAATCGGGACCTCAGTTTTGTCTGTGATTCATCAGCCGGAATGGCTATTAGAGGAAAAACTGAGGGCGGTCCTCCGATTTGTAATTTCACATGTGCAATTACAAAATTTCTATAGCAACAAGGTTTCGTGACCGATTGCGTGAGCGAAAAATGCCAGTGTTTACAAATATAAAAGCCTCTCGTTGGCAAACTGACAGTGAAGGTGAAGCAAAAAAATTATGGCTTCATTTTCAAGATTTTCTTTACGGTCGAATAAAGAGAGTCCTTGAAACTCGCTTCCATTAATAGTAACACAACAATGAGTACAGCCAACTGGTTGAATGTTTTCAGCAAATGGGCTGAGGCACGAAATTTGGATCCAAAGTTGGAGAACTACGAAACAGGAGCTCTTGACGAAACTCTCCAGATATTTTACACAGAACTCAGGCGAGAAGACAAAGAGGACTATGAACCCAGGTCGTCACGATTTATGCAAGCCTGGTCAGAGCGGCATTTGAAAGAAAAAACCATGACGCTTACACAGCGTTTACATGGACTTTCTTTCAGAATGGCGCATAATTTAGTTGTTTCAATATCCTACATGATTTGATGATCGTATTTGTAAACTTTGCCAACTTGGAAGTAAACAGATGTGTTTAAGGTTACATAACACCATTTGCATAATTATACTTTGAGAAATTTTCGATTGTGCGCTTCTTTTGAAAGCTATCCCGTTGTTTTTTGGTGCATTTGAAGCCAGATAAATGTAGTTTCAGAACGTGTATGCAAACTTAATATTTCTAAACAACTTGGGATTTTTTATCTCGAAAGGCTAAAAATTTTGCTAGCTTTTCAGAAAATAATTTTATTTAAGTATCGAATTTTAAAAAGAAATGCACTCTAACTTATAAATTATAATCAACTATAAGGAACTTACTATATAGTTTATGGCTAACATTTACTTGATTTGTCAGTGTACTTCGATACCTTATTTTGGAATATATTTTGAAAGGCGTGGGCAGCCTGTGCTAGTCACGTGATCCATTTTGAAGCATAAGAATCACGGAAACGAACAGCATTTTTAGACATGTACTTCCTTCGAAAGCCCGTGTAATGACCCCAAATCAATAACAAGAGCCAGAGAATTTATAAATTCCCAAAAAGCATTGGAAGGCAAAGCGAGGAAATTTCGTCAGGATGGGAAGGGCAAACTCCCAAACCGAGCAAGAAACCTAACGAAGGAGGAAAATAAAATGCTCTGGAAAAATGGTCAGCTGGGATGTGAAATTCCCCTAGCAATAATAAACACTTTGTGGTGGCAGTTAACTCAACACCTGGGCCTTCATGGGAATAACTATAGAATACCCCGCCAATTGGAAACACTTCCTTTGAAACTCACCGAGCCTACGATGTCAGTTGCTTCTGTGGAATCCAAATGCGTTTATATCTATTACAGGCACGCGCCTACAAGCCTACTCTCCTACAAAGCCTACGCGCCTACGAAGCGTACTCTCCTGCAAAGCCTACGTGCCTACAAAGCCTACGCGCCTACGAAGCGTACTCTCCTGCAAAGCCTACGTGCCTACAAAGCCTACGCGCCTACAAAGCCTACGAATTAAATTAAACGCACAACAATTGGTACAATTTCTGTATTGGGGCGTACTATTGTTTAATCCTACAAGCTATACCTTACCCAGCCCCTAAACTAATAGATTTATACACGATGAAACTGCACGCATATAAATAAGTACACCCCAATTGCAATACGGAATTATCCCCTACACTTTCATGCAATATTAGTAACTTTTTGGTTTATACTACTCTGAAAAGCTTCTTTAGCTAGTTGTTAAACCTTTGTTAGTTTGCTATAATCTAACGATAATTCTCGTATTTACAATAATTAACACTAGTCCGTGAATCCATAAATTATCCACAATGAGAAAGTTCTAGTGTTAACAGTTTCTCGCGGTCGCTTAATGAGATTTTCATAAATCACTGCTTAATTAAACAAAATAATACTTCACTACAATATACATTTTTATATATGTATAATTATATAAATATTGTAGGCACGTAGGCGAGTAGATAATCTGCGTAGGCACGTAGGCTATCCACACTTAGCCTGCGAGGCAGCCGGTCCAAGCTCTTTCAACCGTCGATATGGACTATTCCAGAAGAATAGAGTGTCTGCAGTGCAGGCTATCCACACCATATAACTTTTTGTGCGGGGTATTCTATAATTGTGCCCCTTCGTGGCCGACAGGAACACCACGAAATGCAAGTTGGAGGTTTCCCTCTGAGCCGTGACGACATTGCATGGTAACGAGTACATCACCTCCGCCGAAGGACCTACCAAAACTACAAAAGGCCGGTCTAAAGATAAAGACACGGTTAGTAAGGCCGAAGATGTTTGCCACTGGCGACAGGAGGTGCGCATGCCCAGTAGATCTATTATCTTTCAAGAAGACTGGAAGGTTTGCAAACCCATTTTACCCCGCAGTGATTGACAACCCCGTCAGTGAAACTTCGTTCAAGATATCCCGCAAGAGAAAAAAATACCATAAACAATATAATGAAAACGATAAAAGAAAACTCACCTCTGGCATCCTCCGATAAAAGATTAAGTAATCACTCTGCAAGAAAAACTACCGTAAGAAAGCTAAAACGAAAAGCGAAGTGAGGTTTGTCACAGGACACACAAGGAGGCCCTTATAGGGGTTTCCGGGATACGGGATATTTGAGCAAAAAATTACCGGGATACGGGATATTTGAAGAGAAAATAACCGGGCTATGGGATATTCGAATACTGGATTCCGGGATATTGGAATATTTATATTGGATATCTAGCCCACCAATTACCGGGATACGGGATAATTGGCTCCAGAATTACTGAGATATGGGATATGAAGACCCCTCCCCCCTCCTAATAGGGCCTCCACAAGCGAAGCTGGTCTTGACGCGTACGATTTTGGCGACGAGGAAGAACAACGGGAATTTTCCCACATTATCGACGGCCACCAAGAACATCTTTTCAGTGGTATATCTAAAGCCAATATGTCCTTCAAAGAAGTACATCCAAGTATAACAAATTGTAATTCCGTTGTCAGTGGCACAGCTTCCAGTCAAGCACTGGTTTTCAACTTTGACAACTGCCAGGTTGTTTTTTAAATCAAAGCGGACTTGCTGAACATAATGAGTAAAACCGAGTGTCGTTGAAGCTAAATTCATGTTCAGGGGTAAGAATATTTTGAACTTTCTTAACAGTTTCTTAGTTTCTTGTAGTTTTGTGTCTCGGGTCGACACTCGCGCTTATACTTTTTTGAAATACAGCTGACCTTGAGCCGATCGATCAGGTGAGCAACTGTTTTTTCATTTGAACTTTAAAGGGACAGTCAACAGTCAAACATTGTCAACTTTCATTCACAACATATATACTTTTTGAAATACATTTATATTATTTTTGTGAGTAGTAGTTCACTGATTTACTTGTAAAATAAATCCAAACACCGTTAATAGATAGCTGTGGAGGACGCCATATTTGAGCATGCTACAAGTCAATTTCATGTCACATGGTCAATTTCATGTCACCAGGTCAATTTCTCAACAAGCTTGGTTACACAGTTCTTTATAATCTCCGTTGTTGGATCAAAATGGAAAACAGTTATGTTCCTGGATGCACAAACTACTCATCTAAAACCTCGGATATAAATTATCATAAAATTCCAAGTAAGCATTTGAATTATACAAATTGAAGAAAAGTTGAGAGAACACAGAGCTAGAATATTTTGCGAACTCAAAACATATGCATGTGGCTTGTCAAAAGGGCAGAAGTCATGAAATACATTTATTTGGGCCAAAACTTCGATGTTCTTTTTGCAGTAATTGTTTTCAAGGAATTTATTGTATTTCTGGTAAATATACGATTGCACTGAAGCAAAAAAACATTGGAATGTATGCATTTTATGAATGTCGCTTCTGTGAATGAAAATATTTGTTGTAAACATTGACAGAGCTTTTCCGCACAGGAAGTTCGAGAGGCCGCACAACAACAAAAAATATCTCAACATGCTTTCTGCAGTTGAAACAAAAAATTTTGAATGAAAAGACCTCAGGTAATTTACTTTGTTGATTTATAAAATGATTTATTATTATTTGTTTCAGTTTTACCGGAAATAATTACTTGTTTATCGTTCGCAGCTTGCAGAGAATTGCAGAAGTTCGCGAACTTGAGACAGTGGTTCATTTGTCTCAAAATATTTTCACAAGGTCAGACTACATTCAAGGTGAGAAATTTAATAATAGACATACTTAGTTTAAAAATACAATCTTTATTTGGAGAAAGATGCTCAGAACCATAATTGACACACACTCTCCGAATCATGCATTTCAAAGCTGGTAAATTGTAATTAGGCCGAATCATGCATTTCAAAGATGGTAAATTGTAATTAGGGTTAAAAACACCCGACATCAATCAGATGAAACCGCCGCGAATATAACAGGAAATGATTTTTTTTAGCTGATAGTCATTAAGCACAATAAGGTTTTTACAAAGTTACTAAAACACAAAAAGTCACCGCTCGCTTATAACTGAATATTGTTGAAAGATTTTCGACTGGCACAAGCACAATTTTAAAAAGTTTTTACGATGTGCAGGACATTTGTTTCCATTTATGTATAATTATATCTCATTTATAATAGGGAAATTTCAAATCTGAGTAAGTTTGAGCTTGCTCAAGACAAAATCCGCGATTTAAAAACAACCTCATATTCTTCGTGAATTTCTGCTATAGAGACGGAGGTCAATTTTCCGAGAGTAGACTGGATCGAGAACGGCGATTTTGGCGCCATTTTTCAACTTGAGCAGCGCGCGCGCTACCACCGCGGACGTACGCAGGGTAAAAAGGCGCGAAAACTAACTTTGAAAAGCTCAGTCGTAAACAAAATGATTGTAAAATTGGTTTCACGTATGGCAAGAAACTGGAGCAAAAGTCAGTGTTAAATTAATTGTAAGTAATAATTATTTACTTAAAAAGATTTATTGACAATTTGTTCGGTGCTTGAAGCCATAACTTTGATGAAAAAACTTGACAGTGAGTTCTGACTGACCAGCACGAAGGCAAAAAGCGGATTGTAGGCCTCCGTGATAATCACCACGACCGCATGACGTGTTCAGGTACGCGACATCTGCTGCATGACAGTTTAGTTCCGGTTGGCCTCCGTGACAGCAAGAACGCGAGGTGCTTAAGCTCTCTACTCTAAACTGACAAAGGGGGATAAATGACTTAAGTGCTAATGACACGCTCGATAGGACTTATCTCAAATTTGTTGCCTTAATGTTAAAAATCTTCATCAGCATTATTGTCAGCATCGTCATCTTCATTGTTAAAATCATTTATCGCCCTCACTGTCATCATCGTCTTGTTATGGTTGACACTACTTTTTTCCTCCTTCCATATACTCTATTTTTGTCGCTGTTGTTGTGTTTGAAACAAAGATTGATACTGGTATGCGACGCTTTGGAGTCATCTCTTGACGCTATTATTAAGGGTTTAACGAACCAGTATGTTCCTGTACAACGATTATAATAAGCAAGTCAGACAAAAGAATTCCAAAAAAAATTATGCACAAACAGAGTTTTTGTTTTAAATCTTCTGTTTGACTTAATTATTTTAGTCGTTTTACTGGAACATAATACATTAAACCCTTTATAATGAAATCAAGACGACCTCTGAAACGTCGCATACTAGCAGCAATCTTTATTTTAAACTCATTTTCTAGACCTTTATTATTTAAAGCTGCTGTTGTTATTATTATTGTTGTTGTTATTATTATTACTATTGTTATTATCATCATCATTGTTGTTATCATAATTTGTTATTATTATTATCAACTATTTGCGCATTCTTTACAGTTGTCAATGCCAAGGATTTGAAGTGGAAGTCGTCATCAGGTGTGTAAAACTTTGCCCTTCGAACCACCAAATACAGCAATTACCTAAAAAATTAATCAAAGAACAGGCGAATGGAAAATTGACTGATTGGTTTATTGAATGAATATATGGTTGTATGATTTTGAATAAAATCTAAAGCCATAAAGCATTACAATTGAGCTTAATATTGGTTTTAAGGTTTTATACGTTCTCCCGTTTCAGTAGATCTGTTAATGATTTTCATCAGGCAAATTTTAACAAAAACTATGATTAACTACATACTTTTCATCAACATTTATTTTGATAATTTAGATTCATTTTGGGGTTAAGTAATAATTATGAATAAACGTTTCTGTATTCTTAGGCGTTTCAGAAATTTAGCTGCATTGGACTCATATGTATAATGATCTCAACAATAATATTTCTTTCTTTTTTTCCAGGAATGTTTCGTCCATTTGTGGAAGTAAATGTGATTGGCCCAAATATGGGCAACAAGAAACGACGTCAGGCCACAAAATCTAAGAACAATGATTGGTCACCAAAATATAACGAAACATTTTATTTGTAAGTCCACAGTTCATTTTGCATTGCATTTAAGGGTCTTGTCCAACAGCTCCTTGCCCATTTCATTCGTTGTTTAAGCTAAATATTTTAATTTTTCTGCCGATTGTAATCTGAGAATACTCATGAGCATGTGTGATATAGTTTTATTTTCGTTTTAATGGCTGAAAAAAATTCAGACTCGCTTCCACAATGACCTTGATAACAGTAGTTGTAGAATTGTTTTTATTTTTTTACCGTTGAGAAGGAAAGAGGAAAAAAAGAAAAAAGAAAATGAAAAATGTCTCGAATGAATCTAAGAAAACATTCCAATTAAAACCTTCCTCTCCGGCTCCAATTGAGAATCACAACTGTTTGGATACAGACCAATTAGTTATCTAGACTGCGTGGCGAACGTGACCCTTAAATAACTGAGGATTAATCCATTCAATGGTCTACCGTATATTCAAATCAACACCGCTTCGCCGGCACCTAAGCTTTAGTTGATTACACTACGTTGGCGATAACACTGAAAACTTCACCCATGACTCACTCATAATTTACTGCCGAAACAGGGTTTTTGTGCCCATCTTTTGTGTAATGTGTAACTTTTGGTCATTTTTGTAAGATCACTGACTGCTATGCAAAAGTTACAATCCACAGCCAACGATCCCCGCTAACTAATATTACATATTCTTATTAGAGGACTTAAAATAACCCATATATGTGTCAACAAGAGTAGAATTACGACCTGGTGTTGTTGTATGCCTTTGATCACAGGGGAGCATTTACCTCAAAATAAATGTTGTAAACTGCAAAACTGCATGACTGCAACTTGGGTTTGTGGAATGAGTACTGTCGTCTCCTCAAGCTGCTTTCGCCCCGCGGGGGGGGGGGGGGGGGGGGGGGGGGGGGGGGGGGGGGGGGGGGGGGGGG